>JAWNNP010003526.1:0-223388 GCA_035044805.1 Leucophenga maculata | reverse complement strand
AATAATATACACTATAAATAAAAGCGATAAAACGTTATCCTTCGTTCATGCATTATATTCAAAGGTATACCAAATTATACAAATATCCTTATACTCGCAATTTTTTTCGGACAACATCATCAGCACGATTCAATTTTTATATCAACAGCCATTATTTGCATGTTATATATGCAATATGCCGAATTCGCTTCTCAATGTTCTTTAAGGACACAAAAAAAATGTTCTTCAACATTTGTGTTCTTAACATAAAATATAAAAAAAAAGTTGACCTAATTTTTTCATCATCATTTTCAAACGACGTCTTATGCTTGAGACGAATTATTTACGCATAATCGATTGCCACATACGCTCTGCATTGTCATAATCAGATCTGTTTTGTACAGGCTTCACAGTATCTGTCATAACCTGTCGTGGTTTTACTTGGCTCCTGCTGTTTAGTATTAACAAAAATTCCATTGTTTTCATAATGCGCTGTGATACGTGTTATTCTGCTTGCACGATGAACTAAAAATAAGCTCTGCTACTTCCATAACACTGACATGTATTGCAAAGACGTCATTCGATTTCTTTCAGCTGAAATTGAACTCTTTTGTTTGTATAAATATTTTTTATGATTTTATTGACAAAACGACAGAAAAATATATTTTAAACGTAACGCGTTATTTAAATCACCACGCGTCATTGAAAGAACAATAACACGTTGCGACTTAATTCTGATTCGTATATAAGCAGTTTTGATGCTTTCGCATTTTCTGAAAAAAAAAAAATAAATGAATAACAATTATAATTTTTAATATCCTGTAGCGCTAGCATAAAATATTAACGGTTCTATTTTGTATGTGCAAATGTATGCGACAGGCTCAAGGAGATGACACTACATGCGACAAGTATTCATTTCATTCTTTATTACCCGAATATGAAAATTTCTTATAAATTTACTGCAAAGACAAGCATATTTACAGAGTTTAGTGCTTAATCGATAACTTTACAACTAAAATATATTATTATGCTCGTTTAAAAATTATACGTTGACTATGAATATTTAATTTATTAAGGAAATGGAAGAAACCTTCAGACACTAAGTTAATGAATAAAACTTAAAGCTAAGAGACCTGTACTATGTTATTGCTAAACACTAGCTTAGCCTTACGAGTACTGGCTAATGGCAAAATAGAAAGTTGTATCTAGGATTTAAATATTGGATTTTCGTTTAATAGTACATACTCCTGCTAATTCATGCAGATGAACAGTGGAATAAAAGATCGGTAGGTTATAGATCAATTTAAGGAGTTTATTTTGGGCTACTTGAAGTTTGATTTTATGAGTTTGAGCACAATCACCCCAGACAATAGATACATAAAGCATGATTGAAATAAATATAGATTTGAATATAAAAAGTTTATTTTGTAAGCATAGGCGGGGTTTTTCTATTTATAAATGGATATAGGATTCGGAAAGTTATGTTGAGTTTTTCAATAATTTTATTTACATATGTGCATGCTGAAGATTAGTTTTTTGTCCAGATAAAGTGCTAAGAATTTAATACATGACTCCCATTCTATGATGTTATTATTAAAAGTGAGGTTTGAGGATGGCTGTAAACAAGCTTTGATTTTCCTAGTAAAATATATGGAAGAAGTTTTGTTACTATTTAACATAATTTTCCATTTTTTTTTTTTTTTTTTGTAAGCTGCTAGAGTATCAAGAGCTTGTTGTAGATCGTCTTTAAGTGCATTGAATTTGTCGCCAGAACAATATACTGCAGTGTCATCTGCGAAAATAGGAATGTCGCAGTTGTCAAAGTGAGGAATGTCGTACGTATATATACTACAAGCTTTTAAGCGCGACTTCGTCCGCGTAGATTTCGATAAAAAGTATTTTAAAATAAACTTGTAAAATTCCGCAGAAGTCCTAGTCGAATGCAAAAAACACGAAGTCTCTATCTATTACCGTTTCCGAGATCCTTTCGTTCATACGGACGGACAGACGGACATGGCTATATCGACACCTCTATCACTCCTGACCATAATGGGGGTAACTTTGGGGGTCTCCGACCATTACTTCTAGCTGTTGCATACATTTGCACAAAACGAAAAGACTCTTTTACCTTCGGTACAGTGCCTAAAAAGCCTTCAAAGTAAGAAATTTAAATTCTTCTATTCCTTCTTCAGATCACTCCATAAGGTAGGTTACTATTTAAACACTTCTCACTTTTAGTTTTTGTATGAAAAAATGTTAGTTGAGGTTGGTAATTTTGCTACAAACACCGAATAGATTAAGTACATGCAAAGCCCATGCTTCTACACTTTGGTTGATTGCCAAGATACTTGCTGCCTGGTTATGTTCCAAGCTGGACAGCCTCTGAAGATATGCTCTGGAGTTTTGTCATCTTCTAGACAGAATTTGCAAGTGCTGTCACACTCGATTCTAATATTACATAAGGAAAATAGTCCGTCAAAAATGAAATGATTTGCAATTGGTCTTCCGATGGCTTTGCAACTGTGGTAAATAATAATCTTAGGTAAGGTCGTTATTTTTTGATCCAAGAAAAGTACAAACAAATTTTCGAATTATTTTCTAGTTCATTTGAACAGTTTTTAAAAATGTTTATTATACATGTAACGATTTCTTATTATTTCACCTATCCATAGCAAAAAAGAAATTGGAGACTTTAAAAATAGACGAAAAATCAACCACTAAGTTACGATGCTTTGGTTTTTGTAACCCCAAATTTGGTTGAATTGGGCACATCTTTCTATCTGTCTGATTTATACTGGTAAATTTGTCATGAGGTCCAAAACGCCTACGCCAGTTACTTCACCTGTTAGGGAGCCATCAGTATACCAGCTGTTTGCTCCCGATATGACATTGTAGTTCCCATTTTTCTTTAATGCTGAGTCCTACCTTAAATCTTCCAATGGTTGTCACTAGGGTATTGTAGGAGCGGGTGGGCGTTCTACAAGATAGCATTTGATTGATTCCTGATTTAGCCTCACTATCACTATTATTCCATTCTGTATTAATGATGGATCTGTCGCCGGCATTAGATTTAAAAGCATGCCTAATTTTAGCTGGGTTTGATACTCAAGCCTACTTTGGAGCATCAAGATTGTATGATGTTGATGCCCATTTCAATTTGATCACATAGTGTCTTCATATTTTTTGTTACAAACAATAACTATGTCATCAGCGTAGACTTGGCATTCGATGCCATTTTCTGTAAGGGAGCCTAATTATTCATACACTACAAGGCTCCACAGGAGAGAGGACAGTACGTTCCCAATCATTTTGTGGTTTTAACTCTGATACTTTTATCAAGAAGACTAGTCACGACGGTTCTTGACTCTATTAGCTGCACTATCCATATGGTAAGAGAAGGATTTATATATCTTGTTAAATGTCCTAGCAACTTGAGTATTAGATATATTGTCAAAGACACTCTTTACATCCCAAGAAGCACAAATGGTTGTCTCTTTGGCTTTTATGGCGTTCTGAATTGAGGTATCAGTGTGAGTGTCAATGGATCTGCCAGCCCTATACGCATGTTAATTTCTATGAAGTGGTTCATCCATCAAGTATTTGGTTCTGGCCATTTTCTCTAAACTTTATTTATGAATGAGATAAGGCTTAAGCCTGAAAGATTTAGGGTGATAGAGGTACTTTTTACCTGCCTTCGGAATAAACATTAAGTTTGCTTTCTTCGAGCACATCGGTAGATAAACAAGTGCCAGGCTACTTCGAAACATTTTCAGCTTTCCAATGGGAGGACTTGTATGGTCCTCCTTGTATGGCTCTTCTCAAACTATCGCTCCTACCTGCTGCAAGTAGTCTAGTGTGTTTTCTTGAAGCATCTAGCTTTTTCAGACCTAGTCCTGAAACTGTTTCTGTTTTCGAGAGAGTTCTAAATAATCTAGTTGCAGTGTTGATGTCTGCAATGATGCTAAAAATTTTCGAAAATTTCTTCTTTTTTCTTTTTAAGCCCTATAGCGAAGGTCGATATAGCCATGTCCGTATGTCCGCATGTCCGTCCGTATGAACGAAAGGATCTCGGAAATGGTAATAGATAGAGACTTCGCGCTTTTTGCATTCGACTAGGACTTCGCCGGAATTTCACAAGTTTATTTCAACATTTTTTCCCAAAAAATCTTCGTCACAAAAAATTATGCCAGTACAGATATAACGTCTCTCTTAGCCGAAATCCAAAAAGTTTATCAAAATCGGATAATAAATGACGATTTTATTAGAATTGAATTTTAACGACCTATGATGCTTCCGTCCTCCCTTTTCTTATACGTACAGTGAGAAGTGAGAGGAGCAAAATACTTTTCGTCAGTACCTTTTTTCTTATGTTTTTTCCAATTTTTTTTTTTTTTGCACTGCATGATTTTAAGCTAGGGAAACATTTAAGCTAATTGTTTGGCAACCTTTTTATATTGTTTTTATATTCTTTTAGACTGGTCCATCAGTCTGCAGTGCGCTGCATTTATTAAAATGCTTCCAGACAACATTCCTAAGTCTTTCTAAATCGTTGTTGCACCAAGAAGTCTGTTTGGCAGACTTAACTTCTTTTTGTTTGCGGCTTTGATGCTATGCATCAATGACCATGAACAATTATTTCCAGGCTTAATGGTGAATTGGCTAACTTATAAATACTCAAGTCCACTAAGTTACTCTTAAGGCGACTTTCGCACATTTTCCAGTTAATACGTCTAGGATTTCTACTAATTTTCATGAAGCCAGAGGGCTCTGCAATGTCCAGTAATATGAACCTATGATACGACATAGGTGGTTCATGTGATACCCTCTAATTAAAAACAAAATTTGACATAAGAGCATTGCAGAATGTGATGTCAATTACCTCTTGCCTATGCTTCCCCACACAAGGGTGTTTTGCAGTGTTGCACGAGTTCCGCCATCTCCCTGGTTGGAGTTTCGGTTTGCTCACCACTTCGCGTAAGATTTAGCCGATAACCAGTTTTAATTGGATAGCCATCAAATCTTCTGTTAGAAATTCTGAAAGACAATCCTTTTTTCGCGCTCTGTTTAGCTAGAGCACAACAAATTTCTTATATCATAATTTAATCCAAATAAAATTTTTCACATGGATCAAGATAGGTACAAGGTAGAGAGATATATGCCTCATACAAATTTAAGCTTTAATAGGGGAACTGGAAGTCGAGCACACTCGACTACAGCGTTTTTTCTTGTTTTTCTTCATGACTTCACTGTAAGGATATTGTGCTCACTAGTCAGAACCATTGGCAAAAGTAAACGACTAGGAGGCTGTCTGTCATATGTAAAGAAAATCGAATAATTATATAATTAAATGCAATTTTACTTCATATACTGAAATATTCAACGATCAGATATTTTTAGACAAATTTTCGTTGATGCAATTACACCCAATAACTTTTCTACAGTTGGCATGCTGTAATGCATTTGATTTTCTCTACACTGCAGACAGGTAGAACACAATCAAAAATTTGGTGGTTGTTTCATACACAATTTACAAACTTGGAACTAATCTCATTGTGAGTGGTAGTCGTTGCAACTTTGGCTGTCCGTCAACTTCTTGCCTATATGGATGAGTTAGGTGGTTAGTTAGATGAATGGACAGCAAGTCTAAATAACTGACTATGTGACTGGCTGGTTGGCTGTCGTAATGCACAACATCAAACATGAACATGGTTGAAATTTTTAATTAATGCAATTGAAGTGCACTTCAACCCAAGCCAAGTCGACAATGGACGATGACGACGAGGACGACGACGTCGACGATAACGTGAGTAGCAGTGACTGAAACCGCTGTCCAGTTGTTTTCTAAGCGCACTCGGCAAACCACCCTTGTGGAGGTTTTTTTGAGCAGCTTCCAGCAGCTCACCCAACAGTTTTCATATATGTATTGTGCCTCTATTCTCTACTTTCATTTCACGCTGCTTGAATTTCATTTTGTGCTTTTTAATCATCAAAAATTTACAAGCTGACAACAACAGCGGAGCGAGCGCTAAAATTCAAAATTCAAGCACCACTCGACACAAAAAAAAGAAAAAAAAATGGATATAAAAAAAATAAAATAAGTCAAATGAAAACAACATGCCAGGAAGGATAAAGCCTGCGGAAGTGTAAAGAGTGCATACACCATCGCCAATGCTGTCGCTGACAACGCCGACGTCGCTTGGATAATTGAAATGGACAGCATCTGCCTCCTTATTGTCCTTCACATCGACTGCAAACCGCCTTTCATCCTTCCGATGTTTCGTTGCACTTCTGGGCTGCCAGCCCGAAAAGCATTAAAATGTATATGCAAAATAAATGGACACATCACAAGTCGGGGGCGCATTGCATTGATTACAATTTATTGTGTATACGAGGGTGGTCTTAAAAGTTTAAAATTTTTATAAACTGATAACACAGAAGCACAGTTGAGGCACAACATTTTGAGATGATATATGTATTCTATAAAAATTCTATAAAAAAAAAGCATCTGACCGAAGGTTCTAAGCCCCAAATTACTTATTTACTTAAATGGCCTTCAACCGTCTTCCGGTTGCGCTGGCGCAAGTCGGTTTGAATGCCAAGTAAGAAAAAATCGCTTCATACCTGGTCATTCCAACGAGTACCCGGTCGACCTCCCCATCCTCATCCATTCGAATGAGGTGACAAGCCCAGTGCAACAGCTGGTATTTTATTCGCTGAACTATGTCAAGTTTATCGAATAGCTCATACAGCTCGCGGTTCATACAGGACCTAAACTCGTCGCCGACTCTATTAGAACCAAAAATACTGCGGAGAATTTTCTCAATCATTCTCCACGCTTCTGCACCACACAGCAGGACCAAGAGTATCAACGTCTTATAGATCTTGATTTTCGTCTTTTGAGAGAGAGCTTTACTTCTTATTTGCTTGGTCAGCCCAAAAAAGCATCTGTTTACAAGTATGATTTTTCGCCTGATCTCTAGGCTGACATGGTTGTTGCTGTTTATCTCGGATCCAAGACAGACGAAGTTTTCTCCATCGTCACTGACCGTCTAAGACACGATGACGGTGTGCGAGTGTGCGATGACGGTGTGCGGCTAGACCCATGAGCCGAGACTATTGTTCAATCTCTGAGAACGCCTTGCTGTCTTACCGTTCCTGCGTGCCGATGATATCGATGTCATCGGCGTAAGCGAGCAGTATCACTTCCTTTTGGAAGATTGAGCCCGACATACTCTGTATGGCGACAGCGCATCGCCCTGCCTGAAACCTCTCTTGCTATCAAAGCGGTCTGAGAGGTTTTTCCCCACCCTGACAACGCTTTGTGTGTGTGATAGCGTCATCATGCAAAGACGAACGGATACCTAGTGCAGACAGGGCGTCGAAAAACTTCGATCGTATCGGTTGGTCGAAAGCGGCTTTATAAACGACATATAGTGACAATTGGTTTGGTTTTAAAAATTCTTCCATTCCCTCTGCAGATAACTAGTATTCAATGAACGTGCTAACATGCCGCCTCTTTCTTGGATTTCGTATGACAAAATCTTCTGTTTTAGTCTACATCGGACTACTAGAAGCAAAAAAAACGGAGTCTTTAACCTCTGCTACGGATCCGTATCTGGCCAGAATATGGGAAAAATGAGTTGCTAGCGATTGACTAAACTTTGAACATTGAGTTTATAAAAAAATTTTTCTTGAAGAAAAAATGCAGAGCACAGGTTCAGATTGCGAGATTGGGACTCATTTCCAGAAGTTCAAATTGTGAGGAAAGTTGTGGAATGCATTCACTTGGGGATGGCCAACAATAATTCTTTTGCAAACGGTCCAAGCATCTCACACGTCCGTCCGTTGGACACTCGTTCAGAGGTGAGCTAACGTGAGAAGGCGAAAGAAACCCGATGCGCTGGGCTTGGGACCCGACACTGTAAAAATAAATCTCCAATGAAAACAATAAGAAAACCTCGGAAGGAGCCCAACGATGATGAGCTCCGCAAACGATATAGGAGCCACGAATTACGGATATGCATCTGGAATGTCCGCACCCTTAATTGGGATGGTGCAAATATCCAGCTGGTTGATGTTCTCGAAAGATGCAAAGCTGACATCACTGCAATCCAAGAAATCCGATGGATATGACAGGGTTGCTCTAAAAAGCATCCTGTGACATCTACTACAGCTGCCTGCGAGTATGCACTAATTTGGATGTGGTTTCGCGGTGAGTTGGAAAC
The DNA here is from genome assembly GCA_035044805.1 of Leucophenga maculata. Taxonomy (NCBI): domain Eukaryota; kingdom Metazoa; phylum Arthropoda; class Insecta; order Diptera; family Drosophilidae; genus Leucophenga; species Leucophenga maculata. Next base: position 215,184 of record JAWNNP010003526.1, on the reverse strand, counting down.
TACGTAGCCTCGTCTTTAGATTTATGCCTGCCCTGACGGAACGAAAAGACGACGATGCTACTGATGAACATTACATGCGCTTGGAGTGTCTTTTTGAGCGCTACATTGCGGAGTCCAAATTAAACTTCACTCAACCATATTGTGATCGACACAAGGCACACATCGAGCGTGTTGGACGTGCGAACGTTACGTGATCCCAACATTGACTCGAACCACTATCTTGTCGCAGCCAAGGTACGCACTAGGCTCAGTGTAGTGCACGCCGCACATTCCAACATTCAACGAAAGCTAGACGTCGGCAAAATGCAATCAGAAAAGACCGCCGTAGCCTTCTCAAACACACTCTACCGACTGCTCCGGGAAACCTCGCCGTCTTCTAAAGTTACATGTGAGCAGTGGAAACATATCACCCGCTCCAAGGATAGGGCTGCCAAGGATGTCATTGGTTATACAAAACCTGTGAAGAATTCTTGGTGCGACGAGGAGTGTCGCAATTAATAAAAGGAGTATTGAGAAAAACGCCTCCGAACTCAGCGGATTCTATGGTCGGGAGCAACGCGAGCTATTAGAGAGCGATAGCGTGAGAAACGGAGTGAGAAGAAACGTTCTTTCAGATATAAGAAAAAGGATCAAGAAAGGCGTGAGTTGGAAGATATTGAGATGCTATGTGACAGAAATGAAGCTCGAAAATTGCATCCAAAGGTCATGGAGTAAAAATGGAAATCTGGTTACAGATGAACATGAATCACTGAGATTATGGATAAGTCATATTTCCAACCTACTCGGAGGCGATGAAGCGCACAATTCCGCTGATAGAGTAATGACACCAAAACCACCAGTTAATGATGCCATTATTGTAGAGCCACCGGACTATAACGAGATCGATTCAATTATTAAAAAGCTGAAAAATAACAAAGTGCCAGGCTCTGATGAACTGCCAATTGAGTTGATCAAGACAGCCGGCGAAAGTTGGCTTGGAGTATGCACCAACATTTATGCATGATATGGTCCGATGAACGCATAGCCAATGACTGGCATCTCAGTGTTCTTTGTGCTATCCTTAAGAAAGGATTCCCCACTCTTTGTGATATATACCGCGGAATAAGTCTTCTTGCCATCGGATATAAGATTCTGTCGCGCGTATTGTGTAATAGGCTAAGCCATATATTATAGGATAATAAAAGGAAACAATTTTTCATTTTGTAATCAAAAACTTTTAGATTTAACCTCGTCTGAATAACTGTATATATTATATATACAATACAATAATATGTATGCATAGCATAGTTGGATTTCGATAAAGGGTTGCTTCATGTTTTATTGTTGTGAATTCGAAGAGCTTGCAGTGAAATTTAGCTGCATCATATGCTGCATAATCTCACAGACAGGTTGAACAGAATATCGAAGACCATTGGACTGAGCGATATTATATACATTTTAATATATAGTAGGGGAAAAAATTGGACAGAGATGGTTATGTAGAAATACATAGAAAAAAAAACTTATGTATATGCAACATTTATGCCAGGTATATATATATATATATATATATATATTAATTCTGCTGTAAGGTTAAAAAAAACTTACAAAGCATTTGGTCCGTGCTATATTTTTTTTATGCTGAAAATCAAACCAAAATAAACTTTAATAACCATTTTCATTTTGAACTTCGGCAACACAATATATACGTAGGAGAAAAAGAAAATAAAAAAATAGGAAAAGGTCGACAAAATGTTAATAAGGACACCTGCGCTGAACGCCACAGCATGTCAATATCCGATGAAAATGTTGAGAAGCAGTGAAGAACATTTTTAAAAAGAATCATCGAATGATGTCGAATCGATTGAGTCTTGTTTAAAAGTGTCATAACTGGTGACGAAACAAGGGTATATGGTTATGAAATTGAAACCAAAGCCCAATCAACAGAATGGCAGAAGCCTGAAGAACCCAGACCCAGAAAAAAGCTTCGATTACAGAAGTTATATAAGAAATATTACCTTGAAGTTATGCGCCGTTTGCCAGAAGCAATACGAATAAAACGCCCAGATTCCTAGCAAAGCAATTCATGGACTTGGCTTCACCTTGGAAACTTGGAAACCTGCGACTATTTCGAGAATGTTCACGACGATTGGGAACATAAAGAACACATCGGATGAAGTTCTGAAGCCTATAACAAAATGCGCACATCAGAAGTGCTTTGAGGATTGGAAAGAACTCTTCGACGGCATACCTGATGTCACTCTCTTTTTGTGACCAGTATACTTCCACTCGAAATTCCGTCAATAGCATCCGATAATTGCCGAAAGAAATTTTTTCCTTGCGTCGACTATACTGATTTACAGTGGGTTAATGAATGAATGTTCTTCTCTTCATCTTAAGGCCATCAAAGTTTTTGTCTCAGATTGCGTTTTCATTCAGCCGAAATACTCTAACAGGCCCTAATAAGTCATTTGCACTACAACTTGATAACACAATACTTTTTAAGCAATATCCTGCTCAATAGCAGCAGAGTTTCGTGACGCGAATTAGGCTTGTAGCCATGTCTAAAAAAGTTTCACTTTAAGAATGTGTTTGTGCAAAGCAAGCCTAAAAGTATGCACTGCTTTGTACCTTTGTACAAAGCCGTATGTCTTAGACAGAATAATGCAACATCGTCCCAGTTTTTGTTTCATTTTTATTTTCATTTAACCGAATTGTCTTAAAGAAGTTTCACTTCACAAATTCAGCTTAGTTTCTTTCAGTTTTAAGTAACTTTAAACGAATAAACTGACTGCTTTACTATTGCCGCCAAATATGAAACCTAAACCAAAGAGTAATTGGTATTGAAGTGTCGCATAATTCTATTTGTCAGAAGTAAACTTTAAACATTCTCTCACCAACATAATAATAATGCTAACATATGTTGCGGAAATCAGTTTCGTTAACTTTTGCCAATGCGATTTAATAGCAAAATTGCAAACTTAACCAAACTCAACACAATCCAAATTATTAACATCAACCTTTTTTTTTAAGCACAACATTCTATGCATCTTAGCTTAATATTTTGCTATAAAGTTTCATGAAGAGCCAAACAATTAATTAGAAAAGTTCTATGGACTTGAAACCAATTTAAAAGTTAAAATAAAATCATAGACGCACGCACACCTACACTTCAAAGTCGTTTCGACGGCCAACTCGTGTCAAGTTGGATTTGCATAGAAAAGTTGAGTATATTAAATAATATATAAAGTTGGCTGAGCACCTGCCAAGGCTATTTTTAGTGGAACCGAAAACTTAATAAGCTGCGTAGCACCTTTGCTTGGAGGAACCTGTTCTGGATAAGCTGTAAATTTAGCAACAATACCATAAACTTGCATTCCATAGCGCCAGACTGGTACAACTATTGTCTTGTATATTTGCACCTTATTCTACAGCGACAGCTTGTTTCTTCTATTGAAAAGCCAGAGCAGTTAACGTATCCTCTCATATAGAGAATTTACGACTTTATAATTATAGAATTGTAAAGTAAATCGTCGTTCCAGATATACCCCCAGGTATTAATGCCCAGGCTGCTGATCCAGAAGTTGATCCTGCTGGTATACACCCGGACAGTCATCTCTACGCTCCATCTAAAGCAACGAAGACGGTTCTGTCAGCCAAATAAGTCTTCACTAGCAAGAAAAGTTGAGTATATTAAATAATATATAAAGTTGGCTGAGCACCTGCCAAGGCTATTTTTAGTGGAACCGAAAACTTAATAAGCTGCGTAGCACCTTTGCTTGGAGGAACCTGTTCTAGATAAGCTTTAAACTTAGCAACAATACCATAAACTTGCATTACGTAGCGCCAGACTGGTATAACTATTGTCTTGTATATTTGCACCTTATTCCACAGCGACAGCTTGTTTCTTCTATTGAAAAGCCAGAGCAGTTAACGTATCCTCTCATATAGAGAATTTACGACTTTATAATTATAGAATTGTAAAGTAAATCGTCGTTCCAGATATACCCCCAGGTATTAATGCCCAGGCTGATGATCCAGAAGTTGATCCTGCTGGTATACACCCGGGTGGATGACCTTGAAACACTTGTCCAGGTTAATGCCTATCTTCCACAGATTTGGCCATTGTTCAAGTTGGAGTATAAAAGTGTCAACGTAGAAACATTTCTCCCTTGCCAGAATGGCTGTATCATCGGCAAAAATAGCAAGCATTATATCCTGCGGTTCATCCGTAGAGATAGAAAAGCCTGTGAGCATATCGCTGGTGAAAAACATATAAATTATTGGCCCCAATACGCTTCCTTGTGGTACACCAGCATTAATTTCTTTCGCCGTTGACTACGCTCCATCTAAAGCAACGAAGACGGTTCTGTCAGCCAAATAACTCTTCACTAGCAAGAACAATTGAGGCGGTGGTAGCAACTTGAGCTTGTACAGTAGACCATTACGTCACACTTTATCAAAATTTTGGCTTATATCGAGATAAACCGTACTCTTTGGACTGATATCCATCAAGGAAAAAGTTTACCACCCTATTTAACTGTTCCGGCGTTTTATGGGACATACGGAATCCAAACTGAAAGGGTGGTAGCCTCTTCCTGACTTTCTCGATTGCAAGTATTCTCTGTAGGAGGCACCTCACGAAAAGCTTTGCTTCGGCTGATGACAGACTGATTGGTCTGTATGAGTACAATGTTGAAGGGCTTTTTCCAGCCTAGTAGATCATACATCCTATCCTAGTCTATGGACCGCATTGAAAATGAGGACTGGGAACAACATGCTTTCACAAGCAAAGCTTCTTTGTCTACATATCCTTTATATTGGTTGTAATTTCTTCAGCAGTGATAGAAGACATAACTGACCAGGTCTGTCGAGCGTTGTCTGGACAATGTATTTTCTGCTGTTAGAATTGTAATCGAATGGCTGGAAGTGGGCCTCAAAATCCTCACCGAATGCCTTTACACGTTTCTTAGAGCACTTAGCCCAGGAATCATCAGCCCATTTGATCGGGAATATCGGAGACACTTGCTGCTTATAACTCTTCGCCAGAGTCCACAATGAGTGTCTTGAGCTCGCATCAGGGCAACATTTATAGGAAATGATGGGTCTCCTTCTGCCTCTGAAGCGTCAAATGCTTCCTGATCCTGTTGGCAACTCTACGGTAGATTCTATTCACATTATGGTCTCTGATGCGGAAGTATTGTCTTCTAAGTCTGTTCTTCGCCAAAAGCCTTGTATCTTGTGTCGTATTTTTGGATGCAGCAATAAGGGCAGCTGCGTGCCCTTATTAAAGAAAATCGCATGTACATCTTCCATATTCTGTAGTTAAAGGATCTCCAGATTAAAATCGATGGTTTCCTCCAGTTCGCTGAGAAATGTAGCCATATTAGAAGACGGTGGTAGCAGGCATTTCATTGGAGTCCGATTTTCAGTGATTTTTCGCAAGCCGTTCAAGTTGAAGCAGTGTGACTTGCCCAGTAGCAAGGATTTGGATTGAAGAGTTAAGAACTGCAAACTTAGGCATTTAATAAAACTTTCTCAGATATGTAACGTTTAATGAACGTACCAAGCTTTATCTACATACAAAAGGTGCTTTTTATTTTTAGGTTTTTGTAAGAAAAACAATTTATTTTTGTATTTTTTTTCAATTTCGGGTTATTTAAGCTACTGCAATTCTACAAAAATAATTCAGGTTCATAACCAACAACTAGAAGGGTAGCTCGTACACACATTTGTACTCTTTTTTCTATTTTCTGTAAGAAAAACATTTTGTGGTGGTCTAGTTTTTCTCTTTTGCTTCATTTAGAAAAAAATTTACTGCATAGTGTGTAGCGTATATTATGGTCGACTATAGTACTTGCTATAGTGTAGAACATTTCGGCGATGACAGTCAGAGTGCACAACAAATACTTCGCACTAGCGTCACCATGGATTAAAACTATGTAAAATTCGACGTACTCTCGTAAAAGTAACAAACAAATTAATAGTATGCAGAAAGTAGGCAACGCATAAATAAATTAAACGAAATAGTGGTAAAAATTTTGCCGGGAATTTACACCGGGAAAACAATAAAGCGCATGCGTACTATCGATTTTTCATAAAAAGTTGCTAATGTAATAACGCAAAAATGCCGGCTGTAGTTAAGCTTTTCCTATTATTTTTTTTTTTTCCTTTTTTTGTTTGTGTTTTATTTCATGCCTGCTGTTTAATATTACATTATCACATGCGATTTACTACTATGCAGAAATATATGGCATACGAATACAAATACAACGCAAAGGATTTGATTGAGCGTGAATATGGAGAAACACTTAAGCCAAATATTGGCTCAATATGCGTCAACATCTGGAGCAAATCGTGCGGAAATTACGGAAAAAAATTAATGATTGTTATACTAAATTGAATATTTATATATATACATTTTTTTTATGGGTTCTAAAATAAACAAGAAGGCACGCTACAGTCGAGTGTGCTCAAATTCGAGATAACCCGAGATACCTTAAAATGCCGCCGAGTTTAGAAATATGAAAAGTAAAACTTTCCTACATATAGAGTTGGTAATTGGTTAGCAAAACATATGCAGTAAAATAAAATTAATGGATTGAAGAATCCATGGATGTTCACTAAAAATAACATGGTGCAACTATTCAGGTACATCTCTGTAGAAAGAAAAACTGCAAAGTCTACTTGTCAACTTCTTCGGCTCATTTCTGCAACATTAAGAAGTTATTAATTCTAGAAATCTTATTTAACTACAAATATAATTGGAACGAACAATAAATTCTAGAACTAGATCTCCCTTCGCTGTCAATTCTTAAACCAATGAATAAATTTCCACCGTGGTTGCAGAGTTATCTCTCTTTGAACACTAGCCTGCGTAATTTTCCAAGGTCCATCACCTCACCTTATGTCTATCTACAGAAATTCCTAGATATTAATCTGTTACTTAAATATTATAATTTTATTGATGATTTTTGGTGACCTTGTATTTAACAATTTTTAGGCCCTGTACCGAAGGTACAAGAGCCTATTGGTTTTGTGCAAATGTATGTAATAGGTAGAAATAATGGTCGGAAAACCCCTAAAGTTACCTCCATTATGGTCAGGAGTGCTAGAGGAGCCGATATAGCCATGTCCGTCTGTATGAACGAAAGGCTCTCGGAAACGATAATAGATAGAGACTTTGTGTTTTTTGCATTCGACTAGAACTGCTCCGGAATTTTACAAGTTTATTTTAAAATTTTGCCCCTCCCACCCCTTCCCCATAAAATCACCCCCAAGTTAAAAAATTTCTTCGGCACAAAAAAAATTGAGCATGCCAGTATAGAGATAACGTCACTCTTAGCCAAAATCCAAAAAGTTCATCAAAATCGTATAATAAATGACGATTTAATAAGCAATTGAATTTGAACGACCCCCCTTTTGTTTTCATTCATATTCGCGCAGTGAGAAGTGGTCATGTGTTTGGTCATAAGCTCGGAAAACATTTAATGTGTTTGTTAGGCGACCTGAACTGGTACAGGGCCTCTTACAGTCGGTTACGCCCAACTGAAATTTCCTTACTTGTTTTTTTTTTAGAATACACCTGATATATAAGAAAATCGATGGAATTTCGATGGATATTTATGGAATATCTTAAGAACATCCCGGTGCTATAAAGGACGTTATACATTCAATATTAAAATAAAAAAAAAAAAAATTTCAGAGTTCACCACATGGAGGTTGCAGTACGATTTCGAACTCCTTTGTCGGGAGTTTTATTCGGTTAGTTCCCTCACCTCTCATTTAACTAATTCTACTCTAAAAAATATAACTGTAAAAGTTAAAAGGGAGTTATCTGAAGCAAAAACATCTTGTGGGCTCTAATTTTTTTCAGGAGTTGTTTGAAGTGAGTTCCTTTGTCTCTCACTAACCAGATTCCATTATTTACACAATGCTAGTAAATTAAAAAAAAAGGTTTGTTGCACCGACATTTACTCTATACCTTCTCATTCTTCATCGCAATCTAATTCGATCACTGGTACACGGAAATGTGAGAACAACAACCTACAGTTCCTCTACCATTGGCACATTCACATGTGTATTCTCTCACTCCTGAAATTCAAAAAGAGTTATTAAGGATGCAAGCAATTATACATAAAGATCCACTTATCCAGCTTATTTTTGCTTAATGACATCATGAACTGCTTCTACGATCCATTGAATTTTCATGGCAAAGCGAGAATCATTAAATTCTTTAGTAGGTAACTGTCTCCTTTTTCCTTTCAATGCATGCATCAGAACTCAGAATTCTTTTTCTTTTGGCTTATCCTTTATATCACGGAAACCACGGTCAAAAACCGAAATGTCACCTTTATTAAGTATCTTAGGCAATCCTTCAGGATCTTCAAGCAATGTTCCTAATATCTGAGCGTCATTTTGCTTCGCAAGGAATGGTACAAACATGTCTATAACAAGTCCGTCTGTTGTGCAGACTGTAAACGTCGTGAACAGGAGAACTTTCATTTTACCAGAGAATGAATGAAGTATGTACCGTCGGAAACCAAAAATCAATTTGTCATGAGCAGAGTTGAAAAGGAAAACCGATTAAAATTATTAAAGCATATACCACACGTATTGAACAGAGTACAAAGCGAAAAGGATACCAATCCCCAGTAGTGTTCTTCTTATTTTTCATATGTCAATGCAATGCATAATGGGCCTCATAGCACTGGATTATTAAGGACATTCTTGGGATGTCCTATGGGTATACATCCAGTTTCGGCTTTTTTTACATATCAGGTATATTCTAGGGACTTTCTAGGAATATCTGAACAGCCATATATATATATCTATAAGACCGTGTATGGTCATCTTCAATATTTGAACGACTCCCCTTTTCTTTTCATACATAAAAAATTGTTTCATAATGCACTTATTCGTGCAGTGAGAAGTGGTCATAAGCTTGGTCATAAGCTCGGGAAACATTTAATGTGTTCGTTCCGACTGTAATTTTCTTACTTGTTTTCTAAGTCTTTTTCCAAATCATTAATTTCTGTTGGCTTTGCGTCACCAATGTAGCACTTACAAGAAGATGTGTGACTTAGAACACTACAGATTTTTCCATCAACCATTTAAATTTTTTTAAGTTGTTTAAATGTGTTTAAATGTTGTGGGCTTTAGCAGTGTAATTTTTTCCTTTAAATATTTTTCTTCATGTAAGGCCAATTGAGTTGTTTCTCTTCGAATTGGAATCTTATTGGTCTGCAGTAATGTGTGGATGACGGTCGAGAAGTTTTCCAAATTATTTTGTGGTTTATAGGATTATTTTTTTGAGTTATTAGTTGCAATGGTACATAAGTCACAAAAAAAAACTAGAATCAGAATGCCCATTAAAGCCAATTAAAATTAAGTTACAAACTATAAATTTTAAAATTCGTGACGCCGTGTGATCTACCAAGTTCTGCAGCTCAACTTCAGCTTGTGACACTAATTTTTTCTGGATAACTTGATGCTTTGGCTGTCAGATGTTTATCGTAGCTCGGTTATAAATTACAGGAAGTTTGACTTCTAATAAAACAACAAATACAGATATTTACTCATATTTGTCTCAACGAAAAGTGCGAAGACTTCATCGAGATTAACTTTGGCAAGAATTTTATGTAATGAGTTGCATGAGCATTAGACAGAAGCAATAGATTAGTCGGTTTTTGACTCTAGGATCTAGAGCTAACTTAATACTTTTGAACACTCTGACATTGAACAGGAGTACAGTCTTCAGTCTGTCTTCAGTACAGTCATCAGTCTTTGTATAAGAATTCTTTCGAATACCTCCGAGAAAGCAAACATAGTTATGCCGAAGCCTTAGAAATAATTGTAAGCTCGCGAATGGACTTCTGTGTAAAGTCCTCTAATACACTGTTGTCTATTTGTTCATAACCAATGTTCTATTTTTTTTGCTACATTTCATCAAATCTTCTTTCACTTCTCATAAAAGAATGCGCCTTATTGGAAAGTCCATTTGATACGGAGCATCCAAGAGCATCCAATATTACATTTAAATGGTATGAATACTTCTTGCATGTGTAATCTTTAGACAATTATAGCTAAATCGACTCAACCCATACTATTGAACTAGTATATGTAGCTTATGACGCATGCTTCACCATATTATATACATATAACTGTACGAGTATATAAATATGTGCAGCTTACTTCATTCATCGATGAAATGCGTATTGAAAATTGTAATTGAAAGTTGATATAGTACAAATATTTGTCAACAAACAGATATTTCAGCTTTTTATTTGTGTTCATAAAGTGAAAATTATTTATAAGCAAAAAACAAATAAATTCAATTTTCAATTACTCGCAAATTGATTGCTGCAAATAAAAAAGAATCAAATTACAAAATCGTTTCGTTATTGAAATTTGCATATTTATTTGTGCTATTGAAAATTCACAGAATGACAAATTTTCATCTGCACACTCTTTCGCTCACTTTCACTGAGCGCGCATATAATTAAATTACACTAGCAATTATTATTTCAATTGATGTATAAATTACAGTCGAGCGAATAAAATGACATAAAGAGACCAATTGTCATTGGAAAATCGAATCCAATCGAATCCAATCGAATCCAAATGGAATGGCATGAGTAAACTTAATTATTTGCATGCATTACAATTTCACATATGAATGAGGATAATTTGAGCGGAAAGGACACGTCAGCTTACGAATACGAATAGATGCATTTTAAACGAAGGAAAAAAGTTTGCAGCAGAAGCTTTAGAGAGAATATTATGGCTGTGAAGTACATATTTCAATTATGTCATTAAAGAAGTTTATATATTATTCATTTAGTGAATAGATTTCTTGAAATTATTATAGGACTTCAGCTGGTTCTTTGTGACAACAGAGTTAGCGGCTAAACTATATTCACAGGGTAAACCTGTCGTAAAAGCAACTTACTTGGTTACCTCGGTTACCTTGGTTACCTACGTTAAGCTCAGCATTTAGTAACGTTTGGACCTAAACTCGGATCACCTGCTGCTTATTATTACTTTGGACGCAGCTGCCATCAAAGTTCCAATACTTGAGAGTCTCATAAATCAAAATACGAACATTAGCGAAACATCAGAGAAACCAATATAGTTTTGAAAATATTTAAAAAGTAGCTGTTGAAGCCTGCATCTCCACCACATCGAGATCTCAACGTTCGCCATGTGGCACTTTTAGCATATCCTTGGAACTAAGAGCTTTATTAAAGAAAGAAGAGATAGTTGCGTAAGACTTATATACAAACAAAACATTCTTAGAATAAATATATGTTTCGACGCGTACCTATAAGTAGAATAGACGATGGACCGATGAAGGACAAGCCAGAAGTTTGAAAATGTGGAAAGGTTATTTGACAGAAATGAAACTCGAAAATTCTATCAACAGGTCAAGCGTCTGACCGAAGGCATTAAGCCCGGGGTAACTTTCTGTAAGGATAAGAATGGATTATTACTGAGATTATGGAGGAGTAATTTTTCTAACCTACTCGGAGGCGATGAAGCGCACCGGAGCCACCAGTTAATGATGGCACTATTGTAGAGCCACCGGATTATAACGAGGTCGATTCAGTTATTAAAAAGCTGAAAAATAATAAAGCGACAGGCTCTGATGGGTTGCCAGCTGAGTTATTTAAGACCGGCGGCGAAGAGTTGCACCGGGAGTATGCACCAACTTTTATGCAAAATATGGTCTGATGAACGCATACCCAATGACTGGAATCTCAGTGTTCTTTGTCCCATTTTTAAGAAAGGAGACCCTGCTGTTTGCGCCAACTACCGCGGAATAAGTCTTCTTTGCATCGGATATAAGATTCTGTTGCGCGTATTGTGTAATAGGCTGAAGTCATATACGGATTCACAGATAGGACTATATCAATGGGGATTCCAACCATAAAGACCGGTGAGTTTAACAAAGACACACACAACCTATTTGTCGACTATAAAGCCTCATTCGACACGCCGATACGTTCGAAGTATTTCGACGCCCTATCTGCACTAGGTATACCGGCAAAGATTGTCCGTCTTTGCATGACGACGCTATCTAACACATAAAACGTTGACAGGGTGGGGAAAAACCTCTCCGACCCCTTTGATACCAAGAGAAGTTTAAAGCTGGGCGATGCGCTGTTGTACGATTTTTTCAATCGTTTGATGGAATACATTTTACGGCAGTTCCCGTACATACAGAATATGTTGGCGTGTTAGCAAGGCGTGCTCAGAGTCAGTTTCGGCTCATGGGTCTAGCGGTGAATGAGGACAAGACGAAGTACTTGGTGCGTTCTTGCACTCCACCATCGCGCCTTGGATGGTAAGTTACGATGGAGAATTTCAACTTCATTGTTGTAGAAAACTTCGTTTATCTTGCTTTTTTTTGGCTGAGCAATCAAACAACAAGTAAGACTAAAATAAAAATCTAAGAGACGCTGATACTCCCGGTCCCATTTGTATTGTGCAGAGACATGGACCGTGATTGAGTCGGATGAAACAGCGTTGGAAGTCTTCGAGAGGAAGATTCTCCGCAGGAAATTCGGTCCAATTAGAATCAGCGACGCGTTTATTTGAACCGCGAGCTTTACGAGCTATTCGATGAGGTTAACATAGTCCAGCGGCTGCACTGGGCTGTCAACCTCATTCGAATGAATGCCTAACTACACAGTTTAACTCAAGGCCACATACTTTGCTGCATCATGATGACATCGATAACATAAATGTGCTCATTCCATAACATTTGTTAATAGGTCAACCGATAACTGATCTACCAGAATACAGTATAGAAGATTTGAATATAAATCGCGATAAAGAGGGAATATATCCCAGCTCTTCAGCAGCTTATGAAATGGGCTACTATAAAGCAAAACTTGAAGATTGACGATGTGGTCCTTTTGTTTGATGAGCATCTTTTTTGCAAATTGGGCGTTTATCTGAAGTTCAACTTGGTCGAGTTGCAATAGTAAAAACAGCTTTTGGGTACATAGAGCGCCCAGAAACTAAACTCTTCCAATTGATAGTTAAGGTGACCATTACGGCTAATCATTACCAAAAACCGCTTTGAATTGGTCATACGGTTGCGCTTATGGTCGTGCGAATAGCTTTTACCTCTACAAATATTCAAAATGTTAGACGTTTCTCAATAATTTCTTGTTCAAGTGTTTTCAGACAATATTATTGGAACAAAGTTCCATAACACGGTTTCCGGTAAAATTCTTCACATAGCAAAAAATATGCGAGTGTATGTGCATTCAATAACAGACGAGCAGGCAAGTGGGTGGACAGAAGTTCCTCTCTCTATCATTCACTTCCTGTATTTCTCCCCTCTCTCTCTGGCTCTATTATTTAAAAAAAAATTTAAAGTATACAGTTTCTATTTCGAACTTCATGCGTTGTTAAAGATAAGCCGTAAGGAACTTCGTTCCGGACAGCTGTTCCCGGGCACGCAAACGTATTTGTTTCAGTTTCTATTCAATGAATAAAAAGCTTCATCACTCATGATTGAGTTCTTAGAATTTTTACAATAACAGCATATCTGGATGTCGTATACTGCTCCTTCACAGAATTTTGCTTGGTCAGCCGATAAACACCCTATATGTTCCATAAAAGAAAATAATGTAGCTGTTATTTGATTTTAAATTTGAAGTGAAGGGACACTAAAGCTTAAATTTTTTTACTTTTCCTTTATTCTTTAGAAATTATATTTCATCCTTTCTCCCGCTCCCATTCAAATACCAAAGCGTAGTTTAATGCAGTCAGGTAATTTATTGCTTCAATAATAGAATAGACAGAAAGTATCTTGAAAATGTATCCATTGTTAAAAGTACATAACATCGTTAGAAAGTGCTTGTATCTGTTATGTATATATCTTTCATATATATATGTAAGTCCGTCTGCTTATTCACATCCACTTGCTGTAGTCACTCATTGAAAAATTGAAAAAATATTTACAGTACTTGAATCAACTAAAAAAGCAATTTGTACATCAAGTGTTTTTTTGTTGTTTGTTGTTATTGTTGTTGCTAATATTATTGGTCTATGTGTCTATGCATATGCATATGTATTTGTTTGTATGTGTATAAGCATGCGTACGTGTAGTTAAACGATTTGTTCTCGTCATCCACTCGTTGTGTGCATGGCATCGATAATACGGCGACCGGAAACGGATATGCAGCAGCGACGCAAAGCAAAGTGTCAAAGGACAATGAGACCAAGCAAAGGAGGGCAAGTAGCCAATGGACTTTTCATATTCAATATTTTGCAGTTTATTTTTGTTGTTGTTGTTGTAGTTAGTCAACGTTAAATTTTCCATATGATTCACTGAACAATTAAAAATACGGTTTTTAGTTATACACGGCATTGCCCGGCATAAAATTCTCAATATGTAAATTGAAAAAATTGGCAGCTTTAATTTTTAATTCTCTGTTCAAAGTTTTAGAATCGATGACCTTACACATGAAGTTTTGTACTTGAAGTTATAAAAACTAAATATTTTTGGGTCTAAGAGAGGGCGTTACTAGCATTAATTCGTGCCATGTTCATCCGTGATTATATTCATTTGAAAGCTACTGTCAATGCAGGTATAAAGTGTTTTTGCGGATAGTTCTTCTTCTTTATTACTCTAACATGAGGATAAGTGCTACCGAAAGTCATCGTATTTTAGTGGAGGTGGCCAGAAGTGGTTTGCACAGTTAAAAAGGGGCAATTTCGACATAGAAGACAAAGAACGACCCAGACAGCCAAAAAGCTTTGAAGATGAAGAATTTAAGGCATTGCTCGATGAAGCTGCGTGCCAAACGCATAAAGAACTTGCAAATGCTTCGGGAGTTGAACAAACAACCATTTTCAGACGTTTAAAAGCATTTTAGGTTCATGCAAAAGCTTGGAAATTTGTTGCCGTATGAATTGAAACCTAGAGACGTCGAACTCGTGATGAAAAAATGATGCATTACGATAATCCCAAGCGCAAAGAAATCATATGTGAAGCCCGGCCAAATATCCACGACGCCAAGGTGGAATCACAAGAGAACACAATTGATTCTTTTGAAGAGAGCGATCGCGGAAAAACGACCAGAATATACGACCATACATGAAACCATAATTTTTCTTCATGACAACGTTCGGCAACATGTTTCAATACCGGTTAAAACTACAGATTTACTTCAATATTTGTCTTTCTTAATCTTCTTATTGGACGCATATGTGGTAAACTCCTTGCAAGCCTATTGGCATGAGCTAACAGCCTGTAGTTGAACCGGATTGTATGGTGGATGCATCAAGTCTCGGTAGTAGTGTTGTGTTGTGGACGTACCAGGGGCACCCTGCAATCACACGAACACTTCTATTTTGTAGCTTTTGGATTCGCAGCCTTTTTGTTCTGGCTGCGATGCGCCATATTTGAATAGCGTGTCTCCAAATAGGTGCCACCGCAAAGTTGTAAACTGCTCGCAGAGTAAGACTAGCTTACGCCTTCTGTTGAGCATCCAAAAGAGGTGCCTTAGTCTGAGGCGACATCTAGATATTAAATTATTGACATGTCGTCCAAATGTAAACCTTCTTGCCCAGCGTCATACCTAGGCACTTGACCTTGTTTGTCTGATCAAGTGCAAAACACACATTTATATACTTTCCTGCATTTAGTTTAATCTTCAATCGCTTGACCCAATTCTTTAACTCGTGGACATACTTCTGCACCCCGTCCGCTGCATCATATTTGCATTTGGCGTTGTAGAGAATTGCGACGTCGTCTGCGTAAGATGCCAATATAACTTTCTCGGGTGGCATTATATACTCATACAAGAAAGGGAGATCGACAATGAACAAGAAGTACAGCAACAGTCCCAGTACACTTCCTTGTGGAGCACCGGCTCTAACGGGATGAACAGTTGAGAACTTCACGCACACTTTCACTTTCACTTTAAATTGACGGTCTTCCAAGTAAGACCGTAGCAACAAGTTGAAAGGGTATGGAAGGATAGCCTTGATTTTCGCTAAAAGATCAGCGTGGCATACTCGGTCAAAGGCTTAATGCACGTCCACAAAAACTTCATTGCCGTACTTCTATTCATCATACGACTTTAAAATGTGGTTCACTAAACTGTAAGCTTGCTCAGCGGTGCCATGACCACGTCGAAAACCAAATTAGTGCTTAAGCCTCCAAACTCTGTTACCCGCTTCGCAAAAATTATTTCCCAAACATTCGAAAGGCAAAGTAGCAGGAATTGGACGAAATATTATCGTCTTGGTAATGCCTCTAAGGTATTATGACAAATTCTGTCATGAGCTGGGACTTTGTTTCTATTCAAATGCCATATGGCTTCCATAACTTCTTCGGGATGTACTGCTCTCATTGGAAAGTGCATTTGAAGAGGTACTTTATGGATGTAAATTTGGCTTCCAAATCGGCTGCGAAGATGTTAGCCTGTTCTTACTCGGATTTAGCTAACACACCATCAGGTTCCTTAACATCGACCAGCCGGAGAGCCTGCCTTTTGGTCGCCTTTGTTGCCTACCAAATCAAGTAGTTGGTTTCTGCGGTATAGTTCATCCTTTTTATTCTCCTTCAATTCATCTCTAAACTTTATAAAAAAAAATCTTTCCTTAATTCAGAACTTCAATAAATTTTAATTAAATTTTTTCATTGTTAATCTTTGAATTTGTAAATGCGACTGCTTGGACCACAGTCGGACAACCTGTCGACCAAACAAAAATCCTTATAACTTTCCTCTTTTTTAGCATGAAGTTTTAGTAATAAGATGTTCAGTGAGTAGCTTGTTTCTATATTATTTGCAAAGCAACTGCTTAGTTTTATGTAGTTCGACTTCGTGTCGAACTCAAATCTACTCATATTGCCTACCAGTTGTGCTACACATTTTCCATACAGCAATCAAACTCCCAGTGCAATTGATTTTGCAATTTATGCAGGGAATTCTTTGTCCAGACTATCATTAACTGACCACATTCTGAACTTCATTTTAGTAAGTCACTGAACATCTATCATTCAATACGTCAAAAGGAGTATATTCTGCAATAGCATAAAAGGAATTTCTGAAGAAGAAAAAATTCTTACCACACTAAATTTGCCTACCGACCCCAACCTCTTAGATGCAGAATTGCGGTAAGCTTAACACAATCAAGTTTTGCAAAAGCAACAAGCTGTCTCTATCACATGTTAACCCCGAGCACCTCTACCGCGAAGAAATGGGAACGTGTCAGAACATTAATCGCTGCATCAATTACAAAGAAAACAATATTACAAACAAACATCACATCTTAATTGATAGCAACTAACCAAGCACAAAGAAGTTCGAGCTTACAGAAGTCTAGAAAAAACTGACAGGAAAAATACGCTTCTCATCTACAACAACCGTCACCGCACCGGCAACTCAATACACGCCTCTACTACATACGCCTCCATACTACCAACTCTGAAAGGCAACATCATCCCACCTGAACGCGCCCTCCAATACAGCCAGAAACAATACCACCACCTCACTGTATTCCCGACTTATTAGAGACAACAAAACTAAAATTTGTATTTAAAAATAACATCCTTAAAAGCACACTAATAGCTAAATCCAAGTAACTTTACATGTTCATTAATACTTACAAATAGTTGTTGAAATCTTGCATTAACAACTACAATCAATTACAAATAATTACAGCTATTAAGCGATAATTGTTATTAAATAATTGATTAAGCATGATTAACCATGAAAGCAACAATTTAACAACATCAAACAATAGCGCAAACAAGAACTAATTTTCAAACTGGATAATGGATAAAATTTCAATGATAAGTTTTTTCGAATGGAAATTTGCATTATTTGCTACAGTTTTAAAGTTTTTGCTTTCCAAAAGTGGACAAATGAATGGACAACAATTTAAAACCGTGCAGGCCGCAGGCAATTTTGACGTTTTTGCGGTTAAACAAAAAAAAATCCTTCGCTAACTTTGCTGAAAGTAATTTGTTAATTGAACTTTTTTAATTAATTTGTTACTTTTTTTAACTTCATTTTAGTTTTGTATGCACACTCGGAGACTATAAGAGCTAAAGCATGGAAGTTTAAATATTTAGGCGCTTCTGTTGCTTCTTTAGATAACTTTTAATTAATATACTTCAAGCCTTCTTTACTATCGAGGACTTAACAAACAAACTTACTCCTCATTCTAAGTTTTTGTATAAAACAATATTTATTAATGTTGTTAATTTAGCTTAGAAACTCAAAATTTGTTATATCTTTTGTTAATACTTATAAAAAAATCAATTTCTAAAAAAGCTAATTGGGGTACATATTGCAACCATAGAAGTGGTAGCCTCCACATAAATCTGAATCACATTTATTGGTTTTTGTATGAAATAATATTTTGTTGTTGTTTGATATATTTTGCATCAGTTATAATAAAATATTTCATAAAAGTGCAAATCGGACCACAAAATGTCACGTCCATTTGAACATGTCCGTCTGTCTGCTTATGAACAACAAAAACTTGGAAACCATAAAAGATAGAGCCTTCAAGTTTGAATACTTAGTGTCTCCTACTCCCTTTATAGTTAAGTAGAATCAAACCCTCTCTTCTTTTTTTTTTTTTTTTTGAATTTGTTCGAAAACCGTGCTTGGCCACCGCAGCTCGTATGCGTGTCCCTTTCGCAATCACTTACGAAAGTTAGACTGCGATCTTGTACGACCCCTAAGTATTTGGCCGAGTTAGGTTGTTTGACCGACACCCCCTCGATGAGCACAGGAGGCGGAGTTCTGCGTCGCAGGGTTAAGCAAACATTGGCAGACCTGCCGCTGTTTATGCCGATGTTCCAGGGTCTCGCCCATTGCGCGAAAGTTGAGGCATATTTTTGTACATTGTCGATTGCATCGTATTCACAAGATGGCCTGTATGTGACGCAGACATCATATGCGAATGTGGCCAGCATTGCGGACATTCCCCTGTGGTACACCAGCTGCAAACTTCATATTGTGTTGAAATTCCGAGTGAAGGCGGACCACAAACTGCCTTGCCTCCAGTTACGATCTCAGTATCCCACAATATGGTACAGGCAACGTATTCTTAATTTCGATTAGCAGGCCAGTATGCCAAACACGGTCGAACGTCTCACTAATGTCCAGAAAGAAGACGTTGCAATACTCCTTCCTGTCGAATACTACAATATTTGCTCGGCAACCTAATGTAGCTATTCGACAGTGTAGGGCAATCAGTCTTCGAGATCAAAGGGAGGAGACTGATCGGCCGGTAGGACGAAGGCTCCCTTTCCGGCTTGCCAGGTTTGTAAATCATGGTTATTATACCGAGGTTCCACTGAGCAGGGATGCATTGCATCCTCATCCTTAGGTTGGCCACAAACAGATTGGT
Source organism: Leucophenga maculata (assembly GCA_035044805.1). Lineage (NCBI taxonomy): Eukaryota > Metazoa > Arthropoda > Insecta > Diptera > Drosophilidae > Leucophenga > Leucophenga maculata. The sequence goes on along the minus strand of JAWNNP010003526.1, from coordinate 195,813 downwards.
CTGCTCGCTATCTGACCTAGCCCACTCACCACTAAATCGTAAAACAGGAACTTGCCTTGCCACATGCCTTTTTGTAGTCCTTGTCGCCTTTCAGAGTGAGTAATTTGCATCAGGGGTTCTATCCATAATTCGAAATCTATCTTCAAAAAATGCTGCTTTCTTATAGCGTAGCGCCTCCTTTTCAAAAGAAAAAAAAGAGACAGTGCGAAGATTCAGTAAAATATAAAAAGCTAGAAGATAGCTTGCAGAATCCACCAGAATCTTAACTGGCCTGGTAAACCGCTTGCGGTCGTGAATCGCAATATTTCTTGCAAGCTATTAAAAGCGCAAACGCATCTTGCGGTTCCAGCGCGAGGAATGCATTGAAATCAGTTTTTCTGGAAACTTTTCAGCCTGCACAATTCTAGTCAGCTAGACAAAGGATCATACAAGTTTTCACTACTTCTTGTGAGGTTGTCCGTTGATCTGTCGCTTCTTCTAGAAAGGTATATGCAGTTGCTTTAGGATTTGTTTAGTTTAGCAGTACAATCCAACCTCAAGAACAGAATAAGTGCAACCTGTGCTATTTATTTCACATCCCGTCAGAGGTTGCAAATTCACAGTCTTTACTTGCAGAGCCAGACCGCCCAAGAACGTCGTAAAAGTAGAGTACGGCCATAGGGAAAATGAGCTTATTTCAGTGAAGCATCGTCTAGGGATGTCTATTGGCTCGACAAAGATGAAGCTATTAATTTTTTTTTAAGAGTTTAATAGTAAAAAACCAAGTTAAATAGGAGATAGCATGCGAAGAACAATGGTGAATGAAGCCAACAATGTATGTACGTACAGAGCTAATATCTATCAACGACCTTTTCCTGGAGGTAATGTCATGAAAGCTGAAATTTCCGACTATTTGACCATTGATTGCTTCATTCCCAATTTAGTCATTGAAGTCGCCATGCACGACTTTGACAACGCCCGTCGGGCAGCGTTCATAAAGATGTTCCAGGCACACGTAAAATTCATTTCTGGCACCATTGTCTTTTTTCTTTCTTTGCGACGTGTGTTAATGGTGCAATATTTTTTGCTCAAATATTACTTAAATCCGCATACAGTATACACCGTTGTCACATAACAAACAGGTGTCATAAATTTGTTGACAACATTTAGGCACAAAATCAAAAAGTTTGTCTTCAGTTAACTTTGCTTTTAGCGAGTGTAGAAAGGAGGAGCTTCTTATAACTTGTACCCACTACATTTTCTTTTCTCTTTTCTAAAATATGCATTCACATCAAACTGCAAATGCCAGAATATTTAGTACTTTTTTTTTTTTTTTAATAAAAATGAATAGTTACCCCAACTCATCACTGATTTTTCTTTCTTGAGTAGCTCTTCTGTTGTTCGTCCTAGGTTTTTATATAAAACCACCATCTTCATATTTATTGCATTAGAAATGCTCCCCTAATTGACACTAATGTGGCAGTGGATCCTTCCTCTTACATTGTATTTCTCTTGAGCTGTTGTCGTTGCTTTCATTAAATTCAAACGACATTGAAATTTGCATATAATTACAACGAAAATGCATTAAATAATGAAATATAAAACAGCTAAAAGCCTTAGTTGCCAGCACAATTGTGACAGCGCGAATTTGAAGGCCATGCAACTAAATTGGAACTGAAATATTCAAAGAAAATTTTCGGTTGTATGATAGTTTATATTTTAATTGTCATTAATAATAAATATACATAGTTGGAAAACTATGTATTAAAGACTCTTTGAAATCTTTTATTAAATTTGTTTATGTCAAAACTTTGAAAAATAAGATCAAGCATTTTATGTTGAGCGCAGTTACAGAAGTACTCAACATATGGTAACTGTAAATTGTCTCAGATACTTTCGCGCTGGCTTGGCCATACAGAATATTAGGAAACGCCCAATCAATATGTGTATCGTTATTAGTTGTGGGCAATAACCAAGCAGTGCCAAACATAAAAGTAGGAAATTAATAATAAATATGCTACTGACGAAAAATATTTTGCTTCTCCCACCTCTCACTGTATGAATAAGTGCTTTGTAGGCCACGGAAGCATCATGGGTTGTTCAAATTCAATTGGTTATAAAATCGTCATTTATTATCCGATTTTAATGAAATATTTGATTTTGACTGAGAGGAACGTTATCTCAATACTTTTTAATTTTTTTTTTTTTTTGTGCCGAAGAAATTTTTAGCCTTAAGGGTGTTTTTTAGTATGAGAGGAATGGGGAGGAAGAGAATCATATTCACCATATGCATTCACGGCATCAGCTGGTTTATGTTCTTCGCTGAAATCATTAAAGACACAAATTTTATGTCATTGATATGAGCAGCGAATTGGGTTAAATGCTGAGTAACTATTGAAGCTTAGTCAAGGAATCACCCGACCTACACTTATATTATGAAGAATCTTATATTACGTTTATACGACACATTTCATGAAACAGAAAAATCGCTGTTTATACTTAATTTACAATTTCATGAAATGAATTCAAAGTTGCCACTCTTAAAAGAGGTGGCAACATGTCTCAGTAAAAAAAAAATAGCAAAAACTTAATCACGAAATGTTTTCATGATAAACTATATTTCATGAATAAGCGTTTATACGCACTTTTATTGACTTTTCATGAAATGTTTTTATGAATAACTCCATCGTATAAACGGACTATTAAAGAAATTCATGCATTAACAGTGAGATTCGAGCTTTTATTTTCGAATCAATTTCCCTGTCAAATAGCATGCCCCATACCTAGTTCCCTTACCAAATGCGTATTTTTGAATAAATTAATTACTAGGCCGATGCATCTCAAAGTACGGAAGAGCTGGACAGCGTCACTGTGATGAGATCTCGAATTAAATGTGTAGAAAACTATTGCACAAAGCAGCAATAGTAACCTGAAAATAGGCAGATAGAACAGCTCGGTTTTGAACAACTTTAAGTACAGAATCACCAAATCTGCTCCTTAAATACATTTCAAAGAATGTTTATCCATAGAATAATACTCAATTCCGGCAATAAAGATTTCATTTTTTTTTTAGTATTTTGTTTATTGAATCTTTTCTTTTAAAGAGCTAACAATAAACTTCCGGATGAAGACTTATATAGTTACAGTGCACTGTGGTCGATTTCATAGACCAACAAGTAATAAAATACAGTCAGGCGTAACCGACTGTAAGAGGCCCTGTACCAGTTCAGGCCGCCTAACAAACACATTAAATGTTTCCCGAACTTATGACCAAACTTATGACTACTTCCTACTGCACGAATAAGTGCCTTATAAAACATTTTAAAATAAACTTGTAAAATTCCGGAGCAGTCCTAGTCGAATGCAAAAAACACGAAGTCTCTATCTATTACCGTTTCCGAGATCCTTTCGTTCATACAGACGGGCGGATGGACAGACGGACATGGCTATATCGACTCCTGTATCACTCCTGACCATAATGAGGGTAACTTTGGGGGGTCTCCGACCATTATTTCTACCTGTTACATACATCTAAAATATATATTTTCAGATAAAGATAAAATTGTGATCCCGGTCTTCCCCGGAAGTGTGTAATGCATTGACCAAAACGTCGTCGGCAAAATGCTTCATATGCAATAAAAAACCGACCGAGATGAACGATATTGGAAAATGTTTGGACAAAGAAATTAAAATAGACCGCTTGAAAGTTGGATTTTCTCCCCTGCATACATGGGATTTTTTTAATACCTTCTTCACATTTCATACAGATTTGATATTATGCAAAGGCAAATAAGGTCCCTAGAGAACAAGGAATAGTCTTTGTAGAAGAAAACTTAACATTGGAATTTAGAAAACAAATGTGGCTTATAGTCGACAAACCAGCACCAGGTGGTAGTGGATCATCAAACGATGGAAACACGGCAAGAACATTTTTTTAATAATCTGCAGTTGTCTGCCGAAATAATAGGCATTGAGCAACACTTAATTGAAAATTGTGCAACGTTATTACAAGCCCTATTTTCAGAGTTTGCAATTAATGCTGGCAATTTCCGCACATATGCGCTGGATACTGCGAAGGAACTGACGCAGAGGTATTACTGGTATCAGCTCCCCTGTCAGTCTACAAAATGTTAGTACATGTAGTACATGAAAATGCAATATAATCGATTAGAGAGCTCTTTGAAGAAGCCGATGAGTGCAGAACACTCACGTTTTTGATTTGCTAGAATAATTTTCATAATAATTATTTAAGTTTCGTATGGGAGGGCACCCCGAATAGGTCCAAAGAGTGTAGAAACTCCACGGGGTAACTTGTGGAATCATCGGATGACATGACTGTGTCGATGGAATTGTACACTGATGTTTCATTATTTATTCCATCCAAAACATGTTGATTGATTTTTGCAACAATCTAGTTTTTTGGTACCAGTATAGTTCTTTCACACAACCAATTTTCATCGTGTATGTTTTGTTGCAAGCTCGGGAAAACATTTGCAATAAGTTCTTCTTTCGAATTTATAATATTACAAAATTGATTGGTGAATAAAACCATACCTTCTTCGTCTGTTTCTAGTCGACCTTCACCTATTTCGAGCAGTTTCTAAACATATGCACCCGACTCTAAAACGCTGTATAACTGTCCAGTCACCACTAACATGGTGAGATGCAGCTTCTCAACTTGCTCCACTTATAAGATGACACATATAAGATGATTCAGACATGCGTTAATTTCATCTGCTGCCGTACCTCCCTCGATAATTGGCAAAGTTTGCCTAAAATCTCCCGCCAGTAATACCACCACACCACCCATCAGCTTACGATTGCTGTGTCTGATTTGTTAACTGGATTTATCTCTGGAATGTCAATGCTATATACCTCCTGTCCTTTCCAAAAAATTATTGGGTATTCAAGGGCGTCATAAAATCTATGAGTGTCCGGAACTCTGGTGAGCATGCCATCGTCGCTTCAACAACGATGTCGCAAGACGCAGTTTGCTCACCACTAACTACTACTGCAGCTATTTCATTTGTGGTCGAGACATTGAACCGTCTCTCGTGTTGATCACATGGTAAAAACAAGTAAGGAAATTTCAGTCGGGCGTAACCGACTGTAAGAGGCCCTGTGCCAGTTCAGGTCGCCTAACAAACACATTAAATGTTTCCCGAGCATATGACCAAACACATGACCACTTCTCACTGCGCGAATATGAATGAAAAGAAAAGGGGGGTCGTTCAAATTCAATTGCTTATAAAATCGTCATTCATTATCCGATTTTGATGAACTTTTTTGATTTGGGCTTAGAAGGACGTTAACTTTATACTGGTGTGCTCAATTTTTTTTGTGCCGAAGAAATTTTTACCCTAAGGGGTGATTTTATGGGGAAGGGGGAGGAGGGGTAAAATTTTAAAATAAACTTGTGAAATTCCGGAGCAGTCCTAGTCGAGTGCAAAAAACACGCAGTCTCTATCTATTACCGTTTCCGAGATACTTTCGTTCACACAGACGGACGGACGGACAGACGGACATGGCTATATCGACTCCTCTATCACTTCTGACCATAATGGGGGTAACTTTGGGGGGTCTCCGACAATTAGTTCTTCCTGTTACATACATTTGCACAAAACCAATAGGCTCTTGTACCTTCGGTACAGGGCCTAAAAAGGATAGACGAATTGTTTTTTTGCGATTTACAGGATAATTTTAACCTTGATCCTTTTAATGTTTATCATTATACATAGTAGTCTCCATATAACCATTAATGGTAAAGTTTGAGTTGAATTCGTTGAAAAAAACGAAAGTAATAACGGTTTAAGTAAAAAGGTCATTCTAGGACTACTTGATCCTGTCTTCTGATCGTGCCAATTTTTATACTTGTACAGTATTAGATTAAAAGAAACATGTCTGCAAAGTATCTTACTAGAAGTATTTTTCGCCGATGATTCCATACAAGGCCGACCACTGTACAATGTGCCTAAGAGCACATTACAAGTCTAGCAAATCGTTTCTCCTAAAATGGTCTGCTAGGCAACTAGTTGCTTTTGTTGGGCATCGAGGTATGTTTAAGATTGTTGATGTTGTGAGTCTGTGATCAGTTGGCATGTCTGATGTGTATATAACATTGGACCTAGAACGCCGCCTTGGGGTACATCAGCTTTTATTTTAGACTATGTTATGTAGCCATTCTGTCGTACTATGAATGCCCTTTTGCTGCAATATGAGTCAATAATTGTGTGTGTAGTTTGGGGAAGCAATAGGTACTTGAATCCATCGAGCCAAACGCGATCAAATGCTTAAGCTACATCGGAAATGATTGCGGAACAATATTCGCGGAGCTCAAACGATGTATGAATCACTGAGACTATTCGGTTCACCTGTTAGATAGTGCCGTGTTTTACACGAAACCCAAAACACAAATTGGTGAGTGGGACTGACGTTCTGCATATGTGAGCTGAGTTTTATAAGAAACAACTTTTCAAACAATTTGGCTAGGCAGAATAGTAGGCTTATGGGCCTATATGACTCTATCTGTGTTTTATCCTTTCTGGGTTTCGTGATCATGACTATGACCGATTTCTTCCACAGAGTTGGGTAGTATCCGCAATCAAAAAACGCTTTAAATAATATTGTAAAATATTATATAACAGCTGTGCTGACACTCAATAAGTTGGGAAACCAAAATCTAGGTGAATTATAAATAAATGCAGATCAGAAAACAACTCTTAGATGTTGCTATCTACTTTTTTTCTGTGCAAATATGACTGTTTCAGCCAACCAAGCATCAAGCCTTTTGTAAAAAATATTCCACTTTTGAATATATTTCTTTTAAAAGCCAAGCTAAGCCACAACAATAATTTTTTCTTAAAAAAAAAACACAATAAAGGAATAGATTTGTACAGGGACTAGCCCTTGTAGTGTTCCGATATGGACCTATAATGAGTATTTTATTCGAATTTATATAAAATGTGTATCACACAGTGTGCCGTATTTAAAATTAAAAGAATTCAGCAACTTCATCATTAAAAATCTCAGAAAGTAAGAGAAGGGTTAGAAAGAGAAAATGTGATACTTAGTATCCAAACTTGAAAGGTCTATCTTTTATAGTCTCCAAGTTCCTAAAGTTTTTACAGACAACAAGACAGACGGACATGCATAATAAAACCTTTCAGCAATTCTGCATAGATTTTCATTTAAATGTAATTAAAAAAAAAAAGGAAAAGCCAAAAGATTTCCAAGCCAACTTTAAAAACCATAAAATCAATTTAACATTTAATTTGGTGGTAAATAAATGGTCAAAAGTTCAGAGTTCAAATGTAACACACAAACTTTTAATGTGTGTACGTGTGATCATATATATGTACTTATTAGTGAGTTTGTATAAGCGTGTGCAACTGGGTGTATTTATTTGCCGATAGGGTGTATGCAACGCAGTGCAGCGAAGCACGTTGAGCATTTTGCATTAAGCATCGCTCGCTGCTACTACGCTGCCGACGTCTGCTGTTGTGCCATGGACGGTATGTAATTGGAGATTTATTGCAAAGTTCAGTTTAGTTGAGATATAAGAGAAAGCAAAGATAGAGAGCGATATAGATGGAGACAGAGACAGAACTGTAGTGAAATGAAATTTCACAGCTCACAGCAATCAGTCCAAAAAATGCAGGCTCTGTCGACATCAACGACCATCAACAACAACGACATCGTTCATTTGGATTATGCGCTACACTTCAATATGTGGAGTGGGTGTGGTACTTCTGGTTCTGCACACACACACAAACACACACTTTCATACACAAATACATATGTTTAAAGTATATAAACACTTTTGTTGTATAAAGTTTTCACGCAACACACACAAACACAGCCATTAAATATCTCGTTGCATTTTCCGAACACGAACTCCTTGATGCCTTAAAAGCTTATAATACGTGTACTCGTATCTTTAACTTCGGCTCTACTATATACACGATTGCATTTTCCTCGATTTCTACTACGATTTTGTGCTTCTTCTACATGCATATATGTATGCTGTGCGCAACTTAATACTCAAGGAAGGAACATTTTCTGAGCTTAGTAGTGAGAAGCGAAGTGGAAAACGTTTTTCCGAAATGGAAAAGAAAAATTAAAAGCAAAAAAAAAGCAAGACAAGACAAGCATTAACTACGGTGGCAGGAACGCTTTAATGCCCTACATTTCAAACACAAATACTTATAATAAGAAAAAGAAAATATCTTTTAAGACCTCGGCAGCATTAACCATTAATATTATACATTTTATACCCTATTACCGTAGGGTATATTTATATTAATATATGTAACAGGCAGTAACAGATATATGTTTTATGACAGACCCCAGCAGGTACATATGTATATGTCTAATTGATTAGCATAAAAAGCCGAGTCCGTGTGAACATTAAGAACTTGGAGACTATAAAAGAGAGAGTCACCCAGTTTTTATATTTAATGTCTCCAATACCCTCTTCAGATTAGTGTTTAATAAACGTTTTAAACCCCACTTTTTAAGTCTTTTGAACTCCTTTATCAATTTTTTAATGAGAAAAATTATTTATATATTATATTGCCAAAAAATTGTTTATATCTTACTTCAATTCTAGTCTAAAAAGACCATATATGTTCATATCGATATCGGACTACTAGAAGCTTTAGCCACATTCAAATCTGTACCCCACCCCTTTCTGAGTTTTGAAAAAAAAAAAGATTTTTGTTGTGATTTACTTTATTTTGAAAAGAAAAATTTATTATTATCTTCTTCAAAAAATTTGTATCCAATGTACATGCTAACCCGTGTCCTAACAGAGAGTTTGGACTAACTATGCAAGCCTACAACTTCTTCAGAGTTTCTGTATAAAATCTTTTTTATTATAGTTAATATAGCTAGAAATATCAAATATTGCCTTTCCCTCGTGAAATATTATAAAAAATTCCATATAGGTCCTAATCGACGTATTAGATGTAGGTTTTTGTATGAAAATAATTTTATTGTTGTCGTTATTTCAACTAGAAATGCCAAATTTGATGTATTTGACTTCAAACTTCAGTTCTACAGGTTAAAGTTCTATAAAGATGCAAATTGGACCACTAAAAGATGCATTCTCTCTAAAAAAAAAACTACTCAGAATAGACATGTTTATACAAAAGATTTGCAAGTATAGTCACTTCTATTCAATATGAAGATAAGCAATATTTAATGAACGTGCCAACCTCTCTTTTAGTGGTAGTACCCATAAAAATATGACTCTCCTTTCTGAGTTATTATATACAACAAAATTTTTGATTTTCTTATTATTTTAGCTGACAATGGTGTATATCACTTAAACTCTCCAAACAAATCTGTCTCCCATCTTTTGGTTTTGATAAGAAAAATATTTTGTTTGTTATGGTGTAGTTTAGCTTGAAACATAAATTTCGTAAATCACCAGATCCAAATAGGAATATAAGCGCCATAAAAATTTAGGTACAAGAAAATACTGGGTTTCTCAAAGTGGAACATACTCTTTCTTTTATTTTTTTATTTAAATTATTTTTCTTTAAATATTTATTTTGTATTTATTTAAACAGAAAAAGTCCCACAGATAACTCAGTTATACTAAGTACAATTGGGACGGCAACATACTTTTGAGTTTATACAGCAGTTCATCATGCCATACTCTGTGTAAGGCCTGCGTTATATCTAAGTAGGCCACCACCATATACTGCTTGGCCTCAAAACCTTCGAGAATAGAATTGACCACTCTATTTAATTGCTCTGAATTGCCATGGGCTTTCCGGAATCCGAACTGGAAAGGTGGCATCCGTTCTACGACAGGTTCAAGCGCCTCAGCATTTTCCTCAAAAAACACTTTTCGAATAGATTAGCTGCCGTAGGAATTTAGCTGATGGGCCTGTCGACGGGCTCTTTCCTGATTTATGGATCATACAGATTTGAGCCTTTTTCCACTGCCTTGGTATATGACCAAACCTCAACACCGCATTAAATATTACAACCAGGAAAAGTACTGCTTTGGCTAGCATGACTTTGAGCGAAAAGTTATCCAGCCCATCTTCGCCTGGGGTGTTCCTGATTTAGAGACCTTTTTATGGAAAATACTCGATTTTATATAGAGAGCATACCATAAAACAGGCGGTGCATAACAATAAGGACGTCCTATATATTCGGCACAAAGCAAAAAAAAGTTATCCATAAGAAACGAGCTACAATCAGAAAAAAGTGGAGAAGGACCACGAGTTCAACTCGTCTTAACGAATTGCTCAACATTATGTGATCTACTATGCCCCATTGAATACGCTACTAACTTTATCACAAAGTTACTTGGAGGAAACACCTTAAATAGCAAGAAATATTTTCATTATAAAATAATTTTTATGAATAGGCTTATTGTAAAACGCTTTAATGAACGAGGATTATCCGGATCGTTATAAAATTTTTAATCAAAATTTCTATAAATCAATCAAACAAACAAAGCATCAGTGAGAATGGAAAACTAGGCCATCTCTTCGCGTTTTACATGTTTTGATGTCTTGTTTCGATTTGGAGTTTCTCTTTTATATTTATGTTGTGTGTCATATGTTTTCTGACTCATACTCCAAATTAGCAGTGGACCCAATAGGCCCCCTAGTAAACATACTTAATCAGTCAAGGCCATCCAGCGGGCTGAGGATAAATCAGTCTTTTACCGATAGCTGCTCACGACTTGTGAAATGTGAATTCCCTTTCATATTTATGTTGCATTCGTGTGCTCTCCCGTTTATGTTTCAAAAGTCGAACAATCGATTTTTTAACTCGTTTCTCATTTTAAAATATTATTTTAAACTAATATTTCGATCACATCAACTCAAATCACCTCTAAAGATAATGGTTTAGAAACGAGGATCACATATGACGCTGAACCGATTCCTGGGCATGCATTATTCTCTTCAAGTTGCAACTTACTGGTGAACACCGCAATAACGAAGAATAACCACAATCCTGGTACTCACTGTGACGAAATATTAACGGAAGAAATATCCAATTTTTAGATTTGTAGAGGACGCGAGTTTTTTCAAAAGAATAATGACAACTTTTCACAAATTTCTATAAGTTTTCTCGATATAAGCGTTTAGACGAAAACAAGGAGTTTGTCTGAAAAAGTAGTCACTCGGGAACTTAAAAACAATTAAGAAAGAAAGTGGCTCCATTATTCGCCGTCAAAGAAATCAGTATAAACTTATTGCTGCTGGCTGCTGGGTTCGTCTTGTGGGTGTAAAGATTGGAAACACATAAGCAACTTCCTGATGGAGCATGAGAGCAGTATAGAGCACAGGCAAACTATGATGAATTATGTCGCAAGAAGCAAGACTACTGGCAGAGTTGACGGCGCACTGCTTTCACAATATGGTGCATATGTCTATTATTGCAAGAATGTACCCAAAAGAATTGTTGCTGTGGTCAAATAAGTGGCATCCAGAAGACTTGGCTTTCGTGGGAACAATGAAATTGTGTGGTCACCAAACAAACAAGAATTATTTGGGTTACATAGAACTCATTAGTGAGTTTGATCCTTTTCTGGAGGTTCATCTGGAAAACTGCACAAATCGTGGAAAAGGAAACCCATCTTATTTGTCTGCATACATCTGCAACGAGTTCATAAATCTAATGGGACAGCAAGTATTAACGAAGGTTGCTAATGCTATTCAATAAGCGTGGATTTCACACCAGATCACTCCGATGTTGACCAACTCACTTTCTTTATTCGGTAAGTCAAAGTTGGAAAACCGATTGAAAGATTTTTGCGATTCTTGCCAAACCAATAGCATAGCAAAAATCTTCCTCAGCTATATGGACTAAAGTGCTACGACAATGCTGCAAATATGGCCGGAAATTATATTGTCTTCATGCTAGAATATAAGATAAGTGTTCGCGATTTTTGTAACGTGTGCCTCACATTCTCAGTACTTGGTTAATTCTAAATGGTACACGACCATTTGTTTGCCTGAAGTCTTCGGAGAAATTCGCAAAAGCAACCACCGAAGACGAATCACCTGCCAACATGTCATTGCAAGCTCTTACACATCGGCTCACACAAAAGTGTTCTTGAGCACAGCACTCGAAATATCGAATTGATGGGTCATCTTCCATACATCCCTGATTTATCACCCAATGATTCTCACTACAATAAGAAAATATTGTAAACCATTCCCAGTCTGAGCTGGGTTAATTTAGGTTACAGCTAAAACCATATGTCTTGGTATCCATGATCCTAACCTAGAATATAAGTGTAAATCTGAGTATTGATACCTGAAGATACAACTCTGGGTCCATATTAGCTTTATTAGAAGCTTAATTTCTGTCATCAGTAATGAGTTGCTTTTAACAAAAAAATACAGTTGCTTAATTCCATTTGGATTTGATCCATTCTTTGTTGTCCCAAGGCACTGCCTTGTGGAAGTCCAGCTTTTAATGGTCACAGCTAAGAATGTACGTGATTATACTCAATTAAGAATAGTCGCACGTTTGAGTAGCTTTTTACTATATTATAACTTTGTTTAGGTAGAATTTTGGCCTTCTGTTCTACGCGCCAATGTCCAGAAAAACCCGAACTTTTTTTACCTTCAAAATCAGTTCTTATTCTGTTCATTGCTCTATAAACTTCGTCTGGAATCCAAACTTATTTTCCCAAAATTGGATCAAGAAAATCGAGAAATATTCTTTTTAATAATTTAGATAGTATAGGTAAAAGGCTAATCGGTCTAAAGTTCGTGTTTTGCTTTTGGTATAATAATCAATATTTTCCACAATTTAGACAAAAGTTCCATTGAATTAAATATTAAACATATAAACACAGCCTTTTTGGCAATTCTTTAATAACTCGTCCTCTCAGTATGTCGTAGCGTAGAGATTTTTGGTGTCTATTTTATTTAGTAGATCTTTTATATAACTTTCTAAATTTTATATTGCTGAAGATTATTCGTACATTTGTGGTTCAGATTGCTGAATATGTTCTCAAAGTAATGCAAAGTAATTGGTTCTTGCCCAGGTACCATCTATCCATCTAATTGGAGGTCGATGAATAACTTTTTTGGTCAGGTTTTTGTTGCTCTCCATAGCACGTTTTTTAAGTTTTTGAAAAGCTTCTTTTAGTTCCTTGATTGCCTTTTTGAGTTTTTTCTTCATGTTCCATGATTTTGACGCTTATTATGATTTACGAAGATTTCTTTTCTATACTATCTGGCGTCAGATATATGGGGGCGTAACTTGTGAATTGATGTTTTGGCTAAGAGTAGAAGTTAATTTCAATACAGCCTCATTAATGATATCATTTAGATATATTATTAAGCTTTCTATACTGTTTGGAGCGTTGAGGGATATGTGCATATCAAGCTGTAAATTAAAGACCCAGCGATAGGCAATGATCTAAAGAAACATTCCATATATTTTCTAAAAGGTATTAGTGGTCTAAAAGTGGTTAATGGTCTCAGATAATATTATTTTTGTTATCGTTTTATTATTATTTTCATACAATATTATTTCTTTAATGGCACCCCTTCCACATTTCATTTCATCCTGCTATTTTGCAGTTAACATTATTAAATTGATTCGGTAGTGAAGAGCTAACGACAAGTAGTGAGCGAATCGCTAGTGCATTGCGCCAATGAACCACCGGAGTAGATGCTAATACACTGAACTTCCATAGCTAACTTAAATATATCACCAACATAAATTTATGTATACCAAATGCTTTGACAAAGTAATACTACCCCAACATAGACTTTAGATGTAGCGTACAAAAGTGAAAATAAGCAATGAAAATAAATACAGAGTAAAAAGTTTTGAGGAAGCTGCGCTCGTTAAACACACACACACACACATATATATACAAGCCTGCTCAACCCAGAGGGGGTGGCGACATATACCTACAATGAATGAATGAATGAATGAATGAACGAGTGAGTGATTGATTGTGAAAGTGAGTGGGTAAAGCGTTTTGTGTACAATAAGAGCGAACGAGAGGGCGTGAATGGGCTACCGTAGGGGAGTAAGTTCACTCGAAATGCTTTCAGAAAAAAACATTTTGTTTGAAATTAAACAGCACAGCACAAAGCAAACAAAATTAAGCATAAGAAATTGAATTTCAAAGAGTTTCAGTTTTTATTTTTTTCTTTCTTTATGTACACTAGTGCTTTTTATTTGTCGCCTTCATCCCTCGCCTACGTATAGCTTACTTCCGCTGTCTACAACGTGGCTATTGTAGTTTATTCTAGCTTATGAAAATATACCACCCTGGTTTTCTCACAGCTCACAGAAATCAAGCAGTGGACATTTAGGAAAATGTCACCAAAAGGACCAACAACAAAGAGGTGGTTGCTCGGTTTATTCAATTGCTTCAACTGTATGCGAGTAATGCTTTCTAAACAGCAATATAATTTATATCAAACTACTTGACAAAAGCCATTGCATCAATTTGACCATACATATTCAGCGGTAAGTTCAATTTGTGCATACTGAATCGTATTGAAAGCATCAGCCACTTTGCTATGAAGTATTTAGCTATGAAAATTATTTATACCCTGCACCTTTAGTGATAAAGATTATAAGTTTGTGTAAATGTTTAAAACAGACACAAACAGGAACAAAATTCGAATCGATAAAGACTTGTCCGTCTGTCTGGCTGTCTATATGAACATTCAGAATTTGGAGACTATAAAAAATAGAGCCCACAAGTTTGAATATATATATGTATACTCCTATTTCCTTTTCAGTTCAATGGGGTAGAGGGTCTATCGAAGTCGAGCACACTCGACTGCAGCGTTCTTTCTTGTTAAGATTGCATTAGAATATGCAGAGCTGGTCCAAGTCCATATAAGAAATTTACATTTTATAACCAATTTTTTTATTTTAATTAATAGGTTTCCTTAAGGGCGTTTATATCAGCAATGCATTTTTCATTCCATAAGAGTTCTGCAATTTCTTCAGTTTTGGAACAGGGCAAGAATATGCTGAAAGGGATCTACTATCGTAGCCCGATTTGTGGATTATTTTTACTGTCTTAATGGAATACCACGCTTTTTCTTCGCCGAATACTATCATTTCTGTATCAAATCAACATCGAATCGCTCCAAAAGCTCAGAATAATATTCGTCTTAACCTTTTCATATATGTGCAGCCCTGGTGAAATCCAAGGTTTTTTGACCTCTTATATGGTGTGATGTCAAAAAACCTTAGATTTCTCTTATATGTTGTGATGGATCCATGTTTCATCTACAAGTAATGAAATGGCGCAAAAACTCCTTCAGATTGTGGCTGAACATCGGCAAACACTTCTGGGAAGTGGTCACATATTTGGGTTTATGAACTAGTGCGAGCTGTCGAGGCACCCAACGAATGGTTCTCATAGATAAACATTTATTTTATGTAGCCGTTCAGTTAAGATGTCCGCAACCTCAGCCACCTAACGCACATTCATTCTCCGATCCAAGGATTCTATCGGCGATTTCTGTACTGACGAACTCTTTTAGGCGGCCTGAACGTTCGGCGTCACATGTGCTGTTACGACCGACCACAAGGGAACTCTAATTCAAAACGTCACTGAGTTTTCAAACCACCTTCATATTTAATCAGTGGTAATCAGCTGATCCTGAGTTATTTTGTGGAGTCGGACTAACTACAGTTACGATTTTAGTTAAGGAAAGGGGAACTGTGACGGTATAAAGGGAAAGCAGCTATAAGACCCTTCCATATGTGCAGGAAGAAGTATCTATTGATTAATCAATTGTCAGCTTAGTCGAGAAAAATGTACATAAAGCATAAAGCCGGTTGCCGACGAAAGCAATGGGTTAAATCTATTAAATCTGCAGTGTACAGTGCATAGAGAACCGATACGAGTTCGAGTCCACTCCAATGCAAAAAAAAAATGTCCGAAGAATAACTCTATATTCAACCAAAAAACGAGGCGATGTATTGAGACGGTGGAAATATAGACATAAGCTTGTAGCGTTAGCTTTCATGTCTCACGAGATCAAACGTTTGCTAAACATCCAAAAGGACTGCAGAGTTCAACTGCTTATTTGAAGAGCTACCAAGAATTTGCTGAGCAACTCTATGGACTTGTTCTGGAGAAACATGGCTGAAGCTGAATTGATGGTCCGTAATAGCATTCTGCATTTCGGAAACTGCCAACATACTTAAAAAAAAACGATCGCTCAAATGTCTTAGGGCATGGTGCATAGAAAAATTATTGGTATATGACACCCAACAATCCGGATCACCAGCTTTCAGAAATAACACAATCAATGCATATTTCGCTAGGGATGGAAAGTAATGTATGCAAGTTAAAGCATTATAAAGTAACACAAAGAACATCACAGTTGTCATGCGAACTTTACGTAGTCCTAATATCGACTTGAAACACGATCTCTCAGTAGCCAAGATACCCACTAAGCTCAGTGTGGTGCACGCGAAATGACCCAACACTCAACGAAAGGTAGACGTCGGAAATCTGCAATCACAACAGACCACCGAAGCCTTCTCAGACACACTCTTCCGACTGCTACGGGAAAACTCACCATCTTCCGAAGATATATGTGAAAGAGTCCTTTCTGTAACGTACTTTGAGGGGATGAAGAACACAATTCCGCTGATAGAGAAGTGACAGTAGGAGCTACGTATTGTATGAACTGTTTGATGAGCTGTATACGAGGGTCACTATTAATATTTTGGGACCAGCAAAAAATAACAAACATTTTTAAATGAAAATGGGTTTATTTTTTTTTCAAAAATTCTCGTTGAAATTTTATGCACTTTTGCATTCGCTCAAACCAATTTTCAAAGCAGTTTTTCCGTGCCGATTGAGGCACCTTAAAACATGGGTTGCCCAACAGCTCCTTCGGGCGTAGAATAACGTCCAACACGCAGTTAATTTTTGATGTTTGGGAATAAAAAGAAATCTTTGGGTAATAAATCAGGGCTTTATGGCTGTGAGCCGATGTGTGAGAGCTTGCGTTGTCGTGGTGGCGGGTGATTCGTCTTCGGCGGTTGGTCTTGCGAATTTCTTTGAATACTTCAGACAAACTAATGGTCATGTAACATTCAGAATTTACACAACCTGAACATGCCAACAACGGAAAAACACACAACTTCAATTGACAATGGACATCACTAAAAATGTTCCACACAAATCAGCGCCAGAAACTCTTATGAAGAAAATTAGACTAGTTCAACAGAGAATAAATATTCTTACAGAAGCAAGGGAAATTGGAATAGCCAAAGATGATGTTCACGAAGAAATAAAAGAACCACGAAACGAATTGAAAGAAGATGAAAAATGTTTAAAGAAAACAGAGGCAGTGCGATGTTGCAGCGGAATATAGAAAGCTTTAAGACAGCTTGAAGGATCCAGCAGAATCTAAACTGGCCTGGTATAGCGCTCACGTTCATGAATCGTAAAATTTATTTCGGTTCCTGTTCGTGGAGTGCATTGAAATCTGTCTTTCTGGAAACTTTCCTACCGTCACCCTGCACAATCCTTCAAACAATCTCGTGATATCTTGTTAGCTAAACAAAGGATCATATAAGTTTCCACTACTTCTTATGTCCGTTGATCTGTCGCCTGCTCAAGAGAGAGTGTACCATTCAGAATTGACCATCAAGCGGAACAGTGGTCACATGACCCATTCTGCCGAAAAACAGGCTTTGTGCGCGAACAGTTTTTTTTTGTTTTGGACTTGGCTCGTCTTGGAACACCAGCACGGTCGATTGCTGTTTTGTTTTCAGCTAATACGCATAAATCCATGATTCGTCACGTGTGAAGATCTTTTAAACGTCGTTTTTTTTCAGCTTTTCTTTGCACCAATTCACACGATCCTGTTTTTTTGAGCGCTTTTCCAAATATGCGGAATCCAACGCGAACAAAGCTTTTTACGAAAAGATGTTCATGCAAAATCTTGTATAGGCTGTTGGAACTAATGTTTAGGGATGCCTCAATCTCACGATATGTCACATCAACATCGATGTTTTGTGACACAACAATCGATTTTGGGCGACCTTCACTGAATTCGTCGCTAAGCGAACTAAGACCACGATTGAACATCACAAAAATTGTGGTCAACAAATGGCTTACACAAGTATGGTGTGCGACGTACAAGAGTGCATTTGAATATTTAGACGGATTGTTCCAGCTAATCTCTGAAACTGCTTTACCGATTCGGACGCGAATTTCTTGTCTGATAGCTGATTTTCTAAGAATTACCTAAGGCTGCATTTATTGTAAAGCAAATAGGGCAGTGCCCTACCCCCCATATAAATAATAAACAAACTTCATCATTTATTTCCATCGATTTGAGGTACAAAGATGATATTTGGAATACATGTTAATGGGATCAGGAGATCTAAGATCCATTAAAAATGTCTATAGGCAACATTCGCATATTATATTCATTATGACAAAATATTTTACGAAAAGATTTTAAGAAAGTATATAAGATCAATTAAAGCCCTGAGATATTCTGAACAATATATTTTTTTTTTTTTGAATCTTCACTTACCTTATAGATCTCTCGTTTATATTTTTCTGCTTCGATTTTTGAATATATTTGTATGCACTTTTTTTCACTTATTAACACTTTATATTTTGGTATTTGTAAAAATCACTTTAAAACAGTTGTCTCGTTCTCTCTCACTGGATTTCTTGATCTTCCCTGTACTGTTTGTTTGTTATATTGTTTTGTTTAGCTGTTTATCTCGGTTTCGCTTATACGTTTAAACGCTTTGAAGCTTGTTGGGTTTCGTTTAGGTTGATTTGCAGATCTGAATCTAATAAATTCTTTATGTTTGTTGACAGTTAAACTGACAGACTTGATTTTTAAACTATGTAAGTCAATAAATTTGGCCTTGTTTTTATTTTATTATTAAAAAAATGTGTTTTTTTTTTTTTTTGTTAGTTCTACTTGTTGTTATAAATTGTTAACCACTTTATTTATTATTTTGGCCCAGTTATGCTGGCTAAATGTTTGCTTTAAAAAATACCGTTTTAAGTTAAACCTTTTGTTTAATATTTAATTAATAATATTTCGTCGTATGCTGAAATCGTTGGAAGTCCTTTTTATCTTTGCTTATTATGAAAATCAAGTCTTGGTTTTTGTTATTTTTTTTTTTAATCAATGTTTTTATTTTCGATTTAATAAAAATTTTCTTCACTTTTGGGTTTTTTTTTTCTTCTTATATATATGCCAACAAAAAATATTGCATTAAAAAAACATTTACTCACAATTTTTTTTTCTACGAAATTTGGTGTTCGCCTTTAATAATATTTTAATTATTTAAAACTTTTTTTTATTTATTTAGTTATTTTAATTGTCTTTTTCACTGTTTCTTACCACTGTTCTAATGTGTAAATTCAATACAAATTTATTTTAAACTTCCACTATATATAATTAATTCTGTATAAATATGTGTATACAACTATAGACATCAATTTTTAATTTTTTTCTCTGTTTATTATTTTCTATTTTTTTAGTTTTTGAGTGAAAAATGAGTTTTTAAACTAGACACAGACACTAATTCGTTTAATTTATAAATCGCTTAATATTTTTTTCTCTATTTAATTTTTTATTTATTATTTTTATTTAAATTTTCTATTTTCTGTTTACTCAATTCAAATTGGATTTTTGAAATTAGTTCTGCGAACGTTTTCAATTGGTGTTATTAATTATATACGAGTATTTCTCTTTTGGTTTTAATTTGTTTCTCACTTTAAGTTTCAATTTCACACTTACAAACTTTTAAGTTTTAATTGTTCTACTTTCCAGATTTAAATGGAGTTATCGGCCTCGCAGTGTCTGTTTTTATTTAGAAAAATTATAAATATTCGTAGGAACACAAAATGAGATTTTGTGTATATAGATTATAATGAAAATCTGTAGTAAATGTGATATTTTTATTTATTAATTTCTTCTTTTTTTTTTTTTTTGTAGAACGTCACTCGACAGTTTTAGGCTGAAATGAAAATGGGGACATGTTAAATAAAAATAAACAATATAAATCGTAACAAAAAAAAATATATTTGGAAATAAATGGTTTTTCTGAAACGCATCTCGTCATTCAAAAATGCATACTTAAAATGTTTGTGCTTCTAGTTCGGAACTTCATTGGTGCTTAGAGTAGTACTCAGAGAATAGTATTTTAATCGTTAAAACTGAATTCCTTATTTATAAGAACAAGTCAAAGACAATACATCTACGATACTTTTCAACACAGTAAGTGGTTTTTCTACATAGGAGAGAAGGCGAAAGACACCTCGTTAATTAGAGGTTGGTACGCTGCGCTTGGGGCCCGCCATCGTAAAAAATACTACAATGAAATCAAAAGGGAGATTGGGACTCGTTTGCAGAAGTTCACATTGTGAGGAAAGTTTTGGAATGCCAATCACTTAGGAATGGCCAACAATAATTCTTTTGCAAACGGTCAAAGCAACTCACATGTCCGTCCCTTGGGACACGTATCTACTCTAAAAATAAATCTCCAATGAAAACTATAAGGAAGCCTCGTAAGTAACACTATGATGACGACCCCTGCAAACGATATAAGGACCAAGAATTACTGATATGCACCTGGAATATCTACACGCTTAATTGCGATGGTGCAAATATTCAGCTGGTTGATGTCCGCGTAAAATGCACGACTGACATCACCGCAATCCAAGAAATCCGATAAATAGGACAGAGTTGCTCTAAAAAAGCATCCTGTGACATCTACTATAGCTGCTATGCGAGTAAGCACGAATTTGGATGTGATTGTTGTGGTGAGTAGGAATCTACGTGGCCTTGTCTCCAGGTTCACGCCTGTTGACGCATCAAGAATTAATTTTTTAATATAAGCCTGATTTGTGCGCACGTCTCGATGGAAGAGAAAGACAACGATGCTAAAGATGAATTCTATGAGCGCTTGGAACGTCTGTACGAGCGCTGTCCCAAACACGATGTCAAAATCGTGCTTCGTGATTTCAACGGCAAGATTAGGAAGGAAGGAATCTTTAGCCCAACCGTCGGAAAATTTAGCCTTCACGACACTACCTCCAATAATGGAGAAAACCTAATCGATTTCGCCGCAGGTAAGAACATGGTAGTTAGTAGTACCAGATTTCAATACCTTAACATCCACAAGGCTAGATGGCTGAGTCCAGTTCAAACTACACGCAACCAAATTGAACATGTTTTGATTGACGGAAGGCACGCATCGAGCGTGTTGGACGTGCGAACGTTACGTGGACCCAACATTAGTGCACACCGCACGTTCCAACATGCAACGAAAGCTAGATGTCAGCAAGCTGAAATCAGTACAGACCACCGTAGTCTTTTCAAACACACTCTCCCGACTTCTCCGGGAAACTTCTCCGTCTACTCGAGATATTTGTGAGCAGTGGACACATATCACCCGATCCATGGATAGGGCTACCAAGGATGTCATTGGTTATACACAACCTGTGAAGAATTCTTGGTACGACGAGGAGTGTCGCAATGCTACTGCAGAGAAGAACAGCGAACTCTGCAGTAGGAAGCAACGCGAGCTGTTAGAGAGCGATATCGAGAGAAACGGAAAGAGAAGAAACGCCTTTTCAGACGCTAGAAAAAGCAGCAATAAAGGCGGGAGTATGAGGATGTTGAGATGTTATGTAACAGAAATGTAGTTCGAAAATTCTATCAAAAGGTCAAGTGTCTGACCGAAGGTTTTGAACCCGGAGTAATTTTCTATAGAGACGAAAATGAAAATCTGTTTATAGATCCTGTGGAATCATTGAGATTATGGAGCAGTTATTTTTCTAACCTACTTAGAGGCGATGAAGCACATAATCCCGCCGATAGAGAAATGACACCGGAACCACCAGTTAATGATGGCATTATTGTAGAGCCACCGGACACAAGATAGAAGACCCCGCTATTTGCGTTAACTATCATAAAATAATCTTTCCATCGGATATAAGATTCTGTCGCACGTATTGTGTAATAGGCCATTTACGGATTCACTGATATATCAGTGTGGCTTCAGACATTACGCCAAATCTCGGAAAAGACCTGTGAATTTTACAAAGACACTCACCACCTTTTTGTCGTTTATAAAGCCGCTTTCGACACGCCGATACGATCGAAGTTTTTCGACGCCCTGTCTGCACTAGATATCCCGGCAAAGATCTTCCGTCTTCGCATTTACCTTTCGGTCCTTTTAAAGTCAGCGAAGAGTTTAGGTCCCGTGTGAACCGCGAGCTGTACGAGCTATTCGATGAGGTTATCATTGTCCAGCGCATAAAGTTCCAGCGGTTGCACTTGGCTGGTCACCTCATTCAAATAGTCGAAAGAGCTGCAGCACGCATGGTTCACGTGGGGGCCCAAACTTGATTGCTGTACGAAGGAATAGAGGACTACCAGGCACGCGTTGGAATGACGAAAGAATTTATCTCACAAGTTAACCCAAGTAGATCTTTATCCAAAATATGGTAAAACAAGTAAAGAAATTTCAGTCGGTCGTAACCGACTGTAAGAGGCCCTGTACCAGTTCAGGTCGCCTAACAAACACATTAAATGTTTCCCGAGCATATGACCAAACACATGACCACTTCTCACTGCGCGAATATGAATGAAAAGAAAAGGGGGGTCGTTCAAATTCAATTGCTTATAAAATCGTCATTTATTATCCGATTTTGATGAACTTCTTTGATTTGGGCTAAGAAGGACGTTAACTTTATACTGGTGTACTCAATTTTTTTTGTGCCGAAGAAATTTTTACCCTAAGGGGTGATTTTATGGGGAAGGGGGGGGAGGGGCAAAATTTTAAAATAAATTTATGAAATTCCGGAGCA
Source organism: Leucophenga maculata (assembly GCA_035044805.1). NCBI lineage: Eukaryota > Metazoa > Arthropoda > Insecta > Diptera > Drosophilidae > Leucophenga > Leucophenga maculata. The sequence continues at coordinate 172,997 of JAWNNP010003526.1, read as the reverse complement.
GTCCTAGTCGAATGCAAAAAACACGAAGTCTCTATCTATTACCGTTTCCGAGATCCTTTCGTTCATACAGACGGACGGACGGACAGACGGACATGGCTATATCGACTCCTCTATCACTCCTGACCATAATGGGGGTAACTTTGGGGGGTCTCCGACAATTAGTTCATCCTGTTACATACATTTGCACAAAACCAATAGGCTCTTGTACCTTCGGTACAGGGCCTAATAACCGCGCTCAATCCCAAACAAACCATACAGAACCCCTATACAAATAGTGTAAGCGCAGATCATAATACAATACCGAACACGTTTGCACAATTATGGTCGGAATAATATGAGCGCAAACATTTTTTCACAAACTTTAGTATCACACAAAGTAAAATCCTTCAACCTAACTTTAAAGTACACTCCCAGCCAACCTGTAAATATTATGGAATTTATTGTCCGCCCAATTGAGTGGCTAAGCACTCTCAGCTCACTAAAAGGCCATACCCCAAGAATCGACAGGATTTCGTATCCAATATACTTGTATGATATCAGAAAATAGCATAGAGTGCAGTCGACATGAAATTTTCAATACATTAATAAAACAAACTTGATGAGAAGATCAAAGTCCTGTAGAAATATCTATATTTAGAAATATATATTCACTTTACATTTGGATTGGACTGAAAGCAAGAGAACTAATGAATGTTTCCTGACTAAAAACGACAATTGGTTAAGGGAGACAATGAAATTCCTGGTATGTATCACTGAAACAAACATTTAGATTTCTGAGTGCTCTAGAAAAAAAGGTAAGCCATCTAAATTTGAAGAAGCGAGCGGCAGAACAAACGTAGAATTGCAGAAGATTTCCGCAAATCACACAGTACAGCCAAACTACCGTTTGCTACAGGTATGAACTTACGAGCTGCTGGAGCAATAGGAGCTGCTACTGTATTAAAAAAACATTATTCAATGGGCAACACTGCCGATTGATCAGTTTTCTGAAGAAGCACAAAAGTTCAGAAACAAAGATCCAAATATGTAAAGAAACCCGTAGTTGAGAAAAACTTTCAAAGAAACATATATACAAAAGATTTCGTTGGAATTGTATAATTTTAAAATGTTTGGCCAGGTAAGCTAAAGCCATTTTGGATTCGCCATTATGAATTTTTTTAAAATATTAAATTTAGAAACAGCATTCTAAAAAACATCCATACTGGACGGCCATTTTGAATCCGCCATTTTGAGTTTTTGTGCACTGTTAGAACAAAGCCACAATCTTACCGCCCCATCTCGCTTAATCAATGTTTTTCAAAGGTCATGGACAAAATATAGGGTTGGAAACCAAGTCTTTTCGTATTTTGCGCTCTTGTTTTTCAATTAGGTATATCTCTTTAAGTATTTGTAGTATGGGGGCACACTTTACGGCGTTTGAAAGGTGTGCGTGTCTAGGACTATGCTCTTTTGACAGCATTGCGCTTGGACAATTCTTGAAGGAAGAAATTCGCCGTCTTTTACATTTTTAGTTCCTGAAAGGCAAAAACGCATCGCAAGCGGCCAAAAATATTTGTGATGTTTACGGGGCCGATACTTGATCAATTCGCGTTGCACAACAGTGGCTCACTCTACTCCGTTCTGGTGTGGAGGACGTGGAAGATGCGCTCTGGAAGAGCCGTCATCGAAGAAGTCCATAAAATCAAGGATGTGATCGAGATAGATCGCCATAGTACCAGCCGTACCATCGCCCGGGAGCTGAATATCAGTCATACAACCGTTTAAAGGCATTTCGATATTTGGGTGCCACACGAATTGACACCAAAAAACCTTATAGACCGAATTTCCAAGATCACTTACGACAACGTAAAGTGCAAACGGTGGTGGGTGACGGTTGGCGAAGCAGCTTAAACGATTGCCAAGCCCGGATGGGCAGGGAATCGTCTACTATAAGCTGGTCCCCTAAATCCAAACGCTCAATTCGGTCCTCTTCTGTGAACAACTGGACCGCTTGAAGGCAGCAATCGCCCAGAAGCGGCCATCTTTGGCCAATAGGAAAGGAATTGTGTTGCATCAGGACAACGCCAGACCACAAACTTCGATTGAGACGCGCCAGAAGCTCCGGGAGTTCGGATGGGAGATCCTAATACATCCACCTTATAGTCCGGACCATGCAAAATGAAAACCAAATCCTGCAGCCTAAGTTCAAAGTAGAATTGGTGAAAACCCAAAATCAAATGATCCAAATGCTTATTTCACTAAAATGAGTGCCCTAAACTGAAAAATAATACTATGGCACGCTAATGGCGTCATTCAACTACTTGAACTAAGTATGTTCCTGGCTGATAACGAAGTAGGTGTGGTACTACTTTGTGAGACTCATCTCACTAATAAATACAATTTTTTATGTCCTATTTTACATACTTTAAGCTACAAATCACCCAGACGCTGTAGCTCATATTGGAACGGGTATATTAATTCTCAAACGAATTAAAATTTACTTGTAAGAGCCATATTCACGAAATTATTTGCAAGAAATCTCTGTTTGAATTCTAGGAACCTACGAAAGAATATCACTCTCATCAGTTTACTGTACACCCAGGATTTCTATAATTGCAGACTGTTCTAAAATATTCTTCAACAATCTTGGATCTCGATTTGTTGCAGCTGGTGACTTAAATGTCAAACACCTACACTGGGGCTATATTACACACTATCCAACCCATGTAATAATTTGACTGGCCAACGGATCCAAGGGAAATTCCAGACTCAATAGATTTCGCAGTTAACCAAAATATCTCTCGAAATTTAATTCAAACACAAACTTTCGACGAATTTTTATCTGATCACTCTGCTGTTATGTTTAACTTTCTCGAGAAGCCAAAAATGAGTAACCCATCGTAAAAAATTACCTTTAAAAGTGCAAATTGGCTTAAATATAAAAAATATATAAATGCGCATTTACCCCTTAATACCACAATGAGCTCTGAAGTTTATAACGAAGCCTCAGTAGACAACTTCAACTCATTACTCGTTGCCTCTGCTAAAAACTCAATCCCAATAATAAAATTGACGACCTCAAGACATATCATACATTCCGTTACTAACAGTGACGGTTAGTCTCTGACGATTAAGGTAAGAAAATTTAGGTAGAGCTCTTAAGTAGAAAGAAAGTTTATTCAAAATACAATACATCGAAAGTCTATCTCCAATTGGAGTAAAAGCCTCCCTAGGGAAAGCTCAGAAGTCGATTAAACCCCGATCGATTCAGACTCACCAATAAGAGACCTTTCTGAATACTGCGCTCTTAGTAAAGAAGAGAAAGCTAATGTCTTTGCAAGCCACCTACAAAAAGCGTTCAATTGTACCGTCTAACAGTTTTTTTCCTGCCACAGCTACAGAATATCGCTTACCCTAGTATCATTGGTCTCAAAATACACTTCAGAGAGCTTAAAAGTATTACGTTGAATACACTAAACGCAAACAAGTCCAATCACACGATCTTATTACACCGAAAATGAACAAAGAGCTTCCAAACTCAGCTCTTCTGTTCTTAGCTTAGATCTTCCATGCAATATTTCTCACTGGCTGCTTCCCAACATAATGGAAATTGTCATTAATCACAATGATATCAAAGCCAGCCAAAGACAAAACACTGCCAGAACCACACAGACCTATAAGCTTGCTCCCGTGTTTGTCAAAACTATTTGAAAACGTACTCCAACACAAACTTAAAGCACATCTGGAAATTAATAATAACGCATCAGTTTGGATTTCGGGAGAAACGAGGTACCATTAAACAAGTGAACCGAATCACGAATGAAATTAAAACGGCTTCTGAACACCGTGAATATTGCTCAGCGGTATTCCTCGATGTAGCACCAGCATTCGATCGAGTTTGGCACGATCTACGTTTGCCGACGACAATGCAATACTATGTCGATCCCGATGACCACGTAAAGCGTACATTGATCTAGGTTCTCATCTACTCATCTCATGTCAAGGTTAGCAAACGGGCCCATAAACGTGAATGGTCAAAAGTAAGCAATTTGGATGTGGTTTCGTGGTGAGTAGGAAACTACATGGCCTACGACACTACCTCCAATAATGGAGAGAGGCTAATCGATTTCGCCGCAGGTCGGAACATGGTAGTTAGTAGTAACAGATTTCAACATTTTAACATCCACAAGGCTACATGGCTGAGTCCTGATCAAAAAACACGCAACCCAATTGATTATGTTCTGATTGACGGAAGGCACGCATCGAGCATGTTGGACGTGCGAACGTTACGTGACTCGGACCACTATCTTGTCGCAGCCAAGGTACGCACTAGGCTCAGCGTAGTGCACGCCGCACGTTCCAACATGCAACGAAAGCTAGACGTCGGCAAGCTGCAATCAGAGCAGACCGCCGCAGCCTTCTCAAACACACTCTATATCGAGGTCGATTCAGTTATTACAAAACTTGAAAAATATGCACCAACTTTTATGCAAGATATGGTCCGATGAACGAATACCCAATGACTGGAATCTCAGTGTTCTCTATCCTATCTTTAGGAAGGAGACCCCGCTGTTTGAACAAACTACAGCGGAATAAGTCTTCTTTCCATTGGACATAAGATTCTGTCGCGCGTATTGTGTAATAGGCTGAAGCCATATACGGATTCACTGATATCTTCAGACCAAAAAGGTCGACCAGTGACCAAATATTCATATTACGCCAAATCTTGGAAAAGACCTGTGAGTTTAACAAAGACACTCACCACCTATTTGTCGACTATAAAGCCGCTTTCGACACGCCGATACGATCGAAGTTTTTCGACGCCCTCTCTGCATTAGATATCCCAGCAAAAATCGTCCGTCATTGCATTATGACTTTCTCACACGCAAAGTATTGTCAAGGTAAGAAAAAACCTCTCTGAACCCTTTGATACCAAGAGAGGTTTCAGGCAGGGCGATGTTTTGTTGTGCGATTTTTTCAATCGCCTGATGGAATACATCCTACGCCAGTGCCCGTACATACAGAGTATGACGGGCTCGGTGTTCCGAAAGGAAGTGATGCTGCTCGCTTACGCCGATGACATCGATATCATCGGCACGCAGGAACGGCGAGTCAGCAAGGCGTTCTCAGAGATTGAAAAACAGTCTCGGCTAATGGGTCTAGCAGTGAATGAGGACAAGACGAAGTACTTGGTGTCTTCTCGCACTCCGCCATCGCGTCTTGAACGTTCAGTGACGATGGAGAATTACAACTTCAGTGTTGTAGAAAACTTCGTATATCTTGGATCAGAGATAAACAGCAACAACAACGTCAGCCTGGAGATCAGTTGAAGAATCACGCTTGCAAACAGATGTTTTTTTGGGCTGAGCAAGCAAATGAGAAGTAAAGCCCTCTCTCGAAGGACAAAAATAAAAATCTATAATCTGATACTCCCGGTCCTATTGTAAAGCGCAGAGGCATGGACCGTGATAAGTCGGATGAGACAGCGTTGAAAGTCTTCGAGAGGAAAATTCTTCGCAGGTTTTTTGTTCCTATTAGAGTCGTCGACGAGTTTAGGTCCCTTATGAACCGCGAGCTATACGAGCTACATATTTGATAAGGTTGACATAGTCCAGAGTATAAAATTCCAGTGGCTGCACTGGGCTGGGCACCTCATTCGAATGGATGAAAGAGCTCTAGCACGCATGGTTTACATGGGGGGCCCAAACTTGATTGGTGGACGACGACATAGAGGACGACCGGGCACTCGATGGAATGACCAGGTATGGAGAGATCTCTCCGTACTTGGCATTCAAATCGACTTGCGCCAGCGCGCACAAGACTATGGAGGCTGGCGCGCTTTCTTAGATGCGGGCATGACCGGTAGACGATCATTTAAGTAAGTAATAAAATCGTCATTAAGTATCCGTTTTTGTCCAGTTTTGGGATTTTGGCTTATTTTTTTTGTGCCGAAGAAGAAATTTTTACCCTTGATTTTTAAAACAAACTGTAAAATTCCGACGAAGTTTTAGTCGAATGCAAAGAGAATGAAGTCTGTATCTATTACCGTTTTCGGGATCCTTTCGATCATACGGACGGCCAGACAGACAGACGGACACGGCTATCTAACCAAGTCGGCCACCCCTGCTCTAGACTATCTAATAAAGAAATGTAGGGAACTATACCTATTCCTTTACCACTCGACCACTAAAAAGAAGAAAAGAAACACCATATTGGCTTTTCAACAAGGACCAAATAGAAAATTATACAAAATATATTATACAAATTATACAAAAAACATCACCAATTTACCCATCTGCTTTCCAAAACATCAAAGCACCTTATTCTGGTCGAAAATTCATCTATACAAATGGATCTATGCAGATTGGAACCATAGAAACATGGGGTTCCAGCTCGACTAACAGCAGAGGAAAAAAAAAATAATTGATGCTCTTGTGATGTCCAATTTGGTACTCCTAAACGATGGCTCAGCAATACATTTCTCTACACAAAGAACATTGACCCATATGGACCTAACATATATATTCCCTAGTTAATATGCTCTTTGGAAATGGACAGTGCAACCATTATCCCATCGAAACTCGTCTTCGCCTGCAATTAAATCTTTTCAAAACTAACTGCGATTTGTTTAGATCGATTTGCGATCAGCACTGTCAGTTCATCCCCAAACTCTTACATCCAACATCAGGTTGCTAAACTAGCTGATATGAATTACTCGTTGGAGTCTCAGCCCCACATTAAAGATGCATTAGACCCAAAACAATTTGTTAACATCTCCTCCAGATATTGCAAATGAATTTGCTAAACGTTGGTCTGAATATACCCGCACAGATGGGAATATACCCGCCAAAAGAAATTGATTCTCGACTTTGAGTACAACGCCAATAGCCTCCCTTATCAGCCAGACAACTTGGAAATAGTTTTACAGAATTTGAACTTGAAATTGCTTTGCAAAAAGCCAAAGTTAAAACTGCAGAGTATGACCGCATATTATACCCTGGATTTAAAGATCGTCTATTTAGTGAAGACCTTTCTGACACAACGCTCATTTCGAGTTTAAGTCGGCAACGTTTTATGAAATTTTCATCATCTTCATAATGGCATCCTCCAAGGTTCTCCATTATCAGTAATCATATTTAGGCCCTGTACAGAGGGTACAAGAGCCTATTGGTTTTGTGCGAATGTATGCAACAGGTAGACGTAATGGTGGGAGTCCCCCAAAGTTACTCCCATTATGGTCAGGAGTGATAGAAAAGTCGATAAAGGATATAGCCATGTCCGTTGTATTTTAAAAGTCTGCCCTAAGCAAACCTACCCCCCGCCCCCCTTTCCCCATAAAATCGCCATCAAGGGTAAAAATTTCTGCAGCAAAAAATATAGATAACGTCTCTCTTAGCCAAAATCGCAAAACTTCATCAAAATCGGAAAATTAATGACGATTTTATAAGCAATTGAATTTGAACGACCTATGATACTTTCGTCCTCCCTTTTCTTTGCAGAAATAAGAAAATGTTTTATAAGGCACTTATTCATGTAGTGAGAAGTGGGAGGAGCAAAATACTTTCCGTTATTACCATTTTTTCTTATTAATACCCTACCTTTTTGTTTTGGACTGCTTGGTCATAAGCTAGGGAAACAATCGTGTTTATTATGAGACCTGCACTGGTACAGGGCCTCTTGGTATTTACTTTGACAAAAAAAAAATACTTTTAAAAAGCCTTGTTTATTTAAAAGCCTCGGAAAAAGATCAAATGTCATCAAACACCTCACATCTAAGCACTCTCTAGTCAATTAATGTCACTATTGCACTGACACGCTCCAATGGTGAACAAGTACACAGCTCCACCTTGACATTTTCGCCCATAAATTATTATTACCACTCTGCGGGAGCTTCCAAAAAACAAGACCAGCAGCGAAATTTTCGCAAACTTTTTCGAGAACAATCGTCTAAACGCACTTTCATAAGTTGGAACTGGCTGTTCACCGATGCTTTTGCATGTGTTGATCATCAAGGCTATGTATTAACATCAGGATGATTCCCGGAATATTGCTCTATATTCTCTGCAAAAGCAGTAGCCAATCAAATAGCAATAAATTATGCTCAAAATAAAACGGAAAGTCTGTCGGTAGTAGAAGCTTTTGACAATATTAAAAACTCCAATGCAACAATTGCTCAAATTAGAAATGCTCTTACTCTCTCACCGGGCAAACTTAAACTTTTCTGGGTTCATGGCCATCAAGGTTATTCTGGTAATAAATTAGCCGATGCGACAACTAACTGTTGAGAAGCACATTGTAAGAGCCATCTATTCGCGCCTTCGTTTTCCCAGGATCGACGCATGGTCTACACTCCTACACAGATACAAACAATTTAATCCAAATCTGGGGAAATTCAGTTACCCCGCCGATTGTAACTGGACAAAATGTCGCATTTTCATTCGCCTTCCACATTGGACACCACAGCAGCGCCACCCACTTCCATATTTTTACGGGAATTTCTAAGCCTCTCTGCCATCTATGTAGAGAAGACATTTTTACTACTCATATTTTGAATTTATGCTCTCTTCTGGAGAGTATCAGGGAAGCCCATTTTCAATACTCATTACTCTCCACTTTTTAAGCCACAGGTTTATCAACAAATATAAATAGAATAGATAATTTCTTGAGGACTGCAACATACTTTGATTCCTCTGGGAAATATATAATTTGCACAGATGCTCTTTCTGCACTAGAAGCTATAGGAAATTCAAACTCTACAAAAAGTATGACAAAATAAAATTCATATGGGTCACAGGACAAACAAATATAAAAGGCAACTAAACTGCCAATACAGCTCAAAAATTTGCACTATCTCTGCCACTGGTTGCACTAGCCACTTCAACAAAAATAACATTGCACACTTTCTTAAGAACGATTAATATTATGGAACCACACATCAACCTGTTAGCATTCAATTACACCAAAAAACTTCGTCCTTATTATATTCTCTAAAAATTCTAAACCAAATTAAGAATAAAATAAAATTAACACACGAGCACTATGTAGACAAAAATATACGCAATCTGTGTCAAACAAGCCAAGAACCACAAGCTTCAAACATTAAACACATTCAAACAACCTGTTCCACACTTCATCACACTTGAAACATACTAAAAAAAAAAAAACACAATCTCACTTCTATGAAATCTTATCAAAAATAATGCACATACGCAGTCTTCTTTCAGACTTGAATTCCCCGAACTAATTTATTTGCTAAACATAAAAAAAATAGAATAGGAACACATAACACAGTAATTGCAATTTATTACACGAACACTTCGATCTATTAGATCTTTGGATTTATTAAAAAAAATATCAATTTATCATTCAGATAAAATAATTTGAAGCTTAAATATTACAGAATTTTCACAGCATTCGATTTATATTTTAATTCTTTACACAAGTCAAAAAAAAAAGAAAAAAAAACGCGTCACATTATTCAAAAAAAATATTCAAATGCTTACATTTCAATTGCGCTTTCGGCTCACGTACTACGAACACATGTTAATCATGCAACAATCACAACAATAATGCACTATCAATCAATCAATCAACGATTATTTATATCGGTCCGTTTCGAACGTGCTTCCGATAGACAGACTGACCGACCGACCGACTGATTGTCCGCTCTCGCTCTCTCTCTCTCGTTAGTCCGTTTGTTTGTTGTTTTAAATATGTATCAACGATTTGTTTATGAATGTAATTTGTTGTTCAATCAGATTGTTTACACAAACTTTTGTTGTTGCTAATTTTTTCGGTTTGTTTTGAATTTGTTGTCCGGTTTGTTTGTATGTTCTACGAAACGAGGAGAAATCATATAGCGACGCAAATTATAAATTATATGAGTAGAATAATACGAAACACGCTTAAAAAAGAACCGCGTTTGCTGGATACGCCGAAGACTGCTTGACTCGTACTAAACTAGAGGGAGAGCATTGTATGCCTACCGAGTGACGAAGCGCAAGGTTTTCTATCATATACAGGCGTCGCACCTCGTTACTATTATCCTCAAATTGTCGTCCTGCTGCAACGCCAAAACGATGCGATCCGATTCGATGCGATGCAATGCGATGCGTTGGCGCCTGGTTTGGGCATAACATGCCATGTGTTAAGACTTTTACAGCGTTGAAAAGCCAACAATAACAACAAAAACAACAAACAGAAAAACTAAAAGGGACATCAAACCAACCAACAACAATAACAACAACCAAAAGGACTAACGAGCTAAATAACAATTACGAGGGTAGCTTTTAAAATTAATTTAGAAAGTGAATGCAACAGTTTTTATTGCAGGCTACCGCTTGCAGTCGTCCGGTATGCACCTTGAAAACTCTAATTTTTTAAGCTAGTAGGTGCTATCTTCTATAGTCGTCCGATATGGACCTTGAAGACTCTAAATTTATAAACTATTAGGTTCTATCTTTAATACTCTCCAAGTTCGTTGTACGGACAGCCAGACAGATAGACATTGCTATATCACCTACTAATAATAAATCGTAGACAAAAATTTTTTCTTTGTTTGTGCGCGCATCACGCCTAATCCGCTAAACCAATTTGTATGAATTTTAATATAGAAATAGATGGGACTTTGGAAAATAGTATAGACTACTTTTTGTTAAAATCGGAAAGGGTCGATGCCCAAAATCTCCATCATATAAGCTATACACAATATACGTCATATCTTTGCATACATTTCAGGTGCAGCGATAAAACTTGGTATACATGTTAATGAGATGAGGGGAAATATTCCTATTAAGCTAGGTCAAAATAGGAGTATGGATACCTCGCCCCTTATACTAGCGATAAATAAAATTGGTCATACATTTGCATCCATTTGAGGTGAAGAGTCAAATTAGGTATACATGTTAATGGAATCGAAAGTATTCCTATTAAGTTGGTCAAAATCGGAGTGGAGTCGATGCCTCGTCCCTTAATACTAGCGATAAACAAAATTGGTCATACCTATGCATCCACTTGAGGTTCAGAAATAAAAATAGGTATACATGTTATTTGGGAACAGAAGAAGTAAACCTAATAATTTTGATAAAAAGTGCTCCACCTCTCCATACAAGCGTAACACAAAATTAGTCGTTTCTTTGCATCCATAGGGAGCAGTAAGACCCATTGGTCAAGTGTCTACTGAGCGCTAGCAAAGCGGGTGGGACTCAGCTAGTCAAAACTGTATATACTTTATGGAGTCTTCTTCTACCATGGCCACAGGACATAAAAAACATTTTTTTTGTTATAATATTCGAATAGATAGCAGTCATTCTTTATATACCCTTGTGTATGTATGTAGTACCCATTAAACTGTCCTTAGTTTCAGAGTTTATTGTGCTACCCTCGTAAAACGTAAACGAGAAAGCAACAAGAATGCACAACAAAACCGTAAACGGCGGCACCTATTTCAACGTCAGCTGAACTTAAACGCCGGGAATATCTGGCCTGGGAAACTTTGTAGGAGAAGCGTATGAAAGCTTCATATCATCAGAGTGCACCATAACGAAGCTTTTTAGGGGCTTACACTTTCTCCAAACTAGGAAAACTCTACACACATGCAGTCGAACCGCCAACCGGAATGTTTTTAGTTCAATTATTCTAAAATGCAACAAATCGTATTTTGTTCATTCGTTCGGCTGCAACGAATTTCTGCCCAGAATTTCTCGTTCCAGGGTCCAGTCCAGGGTGTTGCACAGACATATATATATATATATATATATATATATATATTTACAAAACTATGTATTTCTTAATGCACATAAAAGAGTATTTACTTGTATGTGTGTGTGTATAGGCAGCACATCTACTGATTTACGTGGAAAAGTAGTACAACGCTCTCTCTTACGCCGAGTTTGTCAACACTCTGCAGGGCATAATAAATTGATGTTGTCGTTCGTACCAGTAATGGGCCAAAATGCAAATATATACTTTAACGCATTTAAATTAAGCAGCAGCACGGATTAAAATTGCAACCAAATACGCATTGATAACAGTTTGATAATGAAACTGGAAAGTTTTACGCTTGATAATTGACTTGTAATGCTCCATTTAGTATGCAAATGGATCACCAGAAATCAAATGTGCTATGCGTGCTTTGCATATAGGTCTTCGTCACTTGGCTTTCAGCACGTGGAGAGTTTGTTTAATTGATATTATTCATTTGAACATAGCAGTTACATGCAGTGCTTGGTTAGTATTACATGCTGCTTAATTATTTATCAAAAACACAGCAGTCACATTTGACATTTGAGTAGTTAAAGCTTTACCGTGTACGTAAAATGGAAATTAGAAGATCATTTAATTATTAATATTAATAACAAATTAATCATTATTATATTTCTTAATTTATATAAATCACGATATTCGTTTAAACTGTTGTGATGTTAATTTGTATGTTTATGTTTGTTCATATAAAATATTAATGTTTGTTGGTCATAGATATGTGTATGACTATTTAGTTCAGAAATATTTTACACACCTTGTAATGGTTTCTACCGAGATTTCAGTTGAGCGAAGTCCTCCATTTGTCATTTTCCAGGATGTCATTTTCAATGCACATGATTGACAAATTTGTAAGACGCTCTTGAGACATAATTGCCCGTAATTTATTTTTATGTCGTTTAAGGCGGAAAATTTGTCAGTTCTTCACTGCAATTTGTGACCATCATGCAAAGACATATTCTCGTAGCCACCTCTACATTGGGGAAAGTTTCTTCCAAACGATCTGCTTTTATGAGTTTATGCGAAACTTTTCTTTTCTGTTCAAATTTACAGCTTCCGATGGTCCATCCAAACATGTGATGCATGTACTGCGAACTCTTGGACTTAGCGATCTCCTTGGCAGCCGATTCGTATTGGTTGAAGTTATTTCGCGCGCATCTTATATACTTCGCAAGAGATGCAAACAGTTTGATTGCAATGTCCATGTCATGTTGTCGTTCTGCAGGCTTCTATTTGTTTTGTTCATAAGAACCAAAAGATCATTCCAGATTTTCGTTAGCAGAACGGTTTGCAGTTGGTCCATTTTCCTAAGAAGACTTCGAACCTCGTTTCTCGACTCTCCTGGCAATCGATGAGCTAGCGCTTCATGCATAAGCGTGTGCAGACCATCGTTATATGAGAGGGACTCCACAACTTTTTTGCTTCCGGAACACATCCAACCGCCTGAACTCCTACCAAATGCTATTGTTGCCTCAACACCAATATATTTTTCAGCCATATTTGCAGCATTGTCGTAGCTCTGCCAGCGGTAATTCTATATTAAATAGAATTTGAAGGCCTCCAAAATGCTGAGGAAGCTTTCTGCTATGTGTTGAGCCTTATGATCCTGCATTGAAAAAAATTGCAAAAATCTTTCAAGCGGTTCTTTGTCTTTGACGTACCAAAGAATGAATATGAGTTGTTTAACATTATAGAAATCAGGTGTGGAATCCACACTTATTGAATAGCATGTGACTGATTTAAATTCATAAACAACCGTCGACTTGATTATTAGATTTATAATTATTAGATTTATAAACTCATTAGAGATTTATTCATTCAAATAAGATGAGTTTTTCAGATGATCCTCCAGAAAAGGATCAAACTCACTAATGAGTTATATGCAATTCAAGCAATTTTCTTTGTTTGGTAACCCCACAATTGCATTATTCCCACGGAAGCAAAGACCTCTGGATGCCAGGAATTTGACCACATTCAACAATCCTTTTTTTTTATTAAATTAATTTAACTGTAATCTATAACAATAAACTATTTAATTTACTAAATTCACCGTTTTATAAGAATCAGTTAAAAAATAATGCAAAGTTGCACTAGAACTCTATATGAGCCCTATATTTCTACGCCTCAGTCGTCTCATTTGGTGGCAGCCCGGAGTAACACGAGCCAGTCTGTTTATAGGGCTGATCAGCCAGTTGATTTACCTGCTAGAGTGCTTCGAGATTTCTCTCACTACCGTTTCGATCTGCAGATCTTTGTAAAGCCTTGAGTTGCGTACATACCACGGGTTGCGCGTCATACCATGCAGTACCTTGTTTCGGTAGCTTTTTGCGGCAATTCCTCAGATTTGTATGCCCTACTTCCAGATGGAGGCAATGGCAATGTTGTATACGGCACGTTTGCATCTCACCGGAAGCCTGCTGCGTTTGTTCAGCATTCAAAATATCTGTGATTGCCTCATCCTACAATGGATGACTGTGCTCCTTATATGCCCAGAATAGGTCAGCCTTCTATGCAATGGGTAAGCATTGTATTATCTAGTCGAGGTCCAGGTAGAGTTCTTCTTCTGAGCGTGAAGCATACATTTAGACATTTTTTCAGGTTGAGCTTTGGGTACATTCCTTCAATAATAGACTTGTTTACAATATTGGGAAAGCAATTCGCTGTCAACTCTGTCAGTAGTTTTACTTCGAGCGACCTAATCCATCATCGTTTGCCAGAGCGCTATACTGTTCTCATGCTCAACTGTGGAAGTTTCTGAAAAGTCACCATTTATCTTTTGGAAAAACTCGGGTCCTCTACAAATCTATATAACGCGTAGTTTTTCCATTAATATTTCGTCATAGTATGTACCAGGATCGTGGGTATTACTCGTTATTCCGGTGTTCACGAGTAAGTGGCTGCAGCGAGGAGCATGATCCATGTTCGAATGTCCAAGTATGCACTGGAACTCGTTCTTTCGCGTCACACGTGGTCCTCGTTTCTAAACCTATATCTATAGAGGTAATTTGATCGAAGTATCAGTTTGCCGATTAGTGTGCAAAGAATGAGGTTAGCTTTGGCAATTTTTTTAGTCGATTCAATTTAGGCAGCATGTTTTTTTCTCCTTTCTGAACCACTTCAATATGAGATAAGAAAAAGCATAAAAAGCGTGATTTGAAGATCTGCGAGGTTAAGCTATAAAAATAAAGCTCGATATACTTTTTTTGCGCCAACTATGGTGGAATACATTGAAACAAAGTTATATAGCTGGGGTATAGCTCGCTGTATGGTCCAGGTTCGTTACAGAAAATTTATCCAGGTTGTTGCTGCGATGTTGCGAGAACTCCAATAAATCAACAATGTTAATTTAGTTTGATTAAATTCATTTAAAATGTAACTGAGTAATAGTCTAATTGTGGTGATGATTTCTTCGAGCCCGACGTGTAAATCGATTTGAGTAATATCGTTTGACCCCTTGTGGTATCAATATCCTAGTGTTTGTGGGTTTGTGTGTGGATCTGTGAGTATGAAATCGGGTTAGTGAAAGCGTGCGTGGGTTAATACGTTCGTGAATGACAGTCTGCGTGCATGTATGTGAGTGGTCATGTGTGTATTCACGTTTCTTTGGGTATAAGTGGATGGTTTTTGAGTGAAATATGCTTGTGTGAGTGGAAGCAGTGCGATATGTTTGGTATACTAAGATTTGACTAATGTCACTCGCGGGGTATATATGATCGCGGAAAACTATCAGCCACAGATTCTAATCCTAGCACTCGCGGAATCTGGTAGCGGCAATCGCGGAACACTTTGCGTACGCTGAGGAATTGTTAGCCACAGAGGATAATTCTAGCGCACTTCAATATCAATGTACCACACTCAATCTAACCCAAAGATCACTTCCTAGAACCAGTATCAAGCGTGGTTATCCAATTGTCATTGCATCACGCTTAAATACTATTTCCCCTTCATCATCATTTTGTATCTGAAAGAATCGGGTAGGTTGACCGAATTATCCAGTTGATAGCCAGTTGACCCGCAGCTGATGCGAGATGTGTAACGCTTCAGATTAAAATCGTCCACAAGCTACCAAATATTCACACTACGACAAACCCGAAAAAGACGCGGAAGAATTTTTTTTTTTATTTGAAAAGTCTACAGGAGGATGCCAATGTTTTTCTTAAGTGTTTGGGCTTATGTAAACCAAATTTAGGTAAAGCCATCACAAGGGTTTATTCTCACTCAATTTACCTTTAAAACCTTTACCTTGACAGTGTTGCCACTTAAAAAAATAAGAATGTGTAAAAAAATATTTTGTGGTTACAATGATTGAATTTTAATCAGTCGCAGAACTCTTGCTAAAAGAAGAAAAAAATTATATATTATTTAAGGATGTGTACCTGCAAAATATAAATTGTTTGTGACATTAAGAAAATATATTCGCGAAAACTTTCTCATTTTATTTACAGGCTTATTAAACCACTATTTGGATATTCTATTCATTCTTCATTCTTCAGATTACTTGTATTCAATGAATGTGCTTGTGAACGCTATTGTTGCCGCTGAAGCAGACTTGCCCTGCAACCGGTGCCAAGTTGAGGTCTCTGTGAAGGGTGAAGTTGCGGACGAACTAAGGACATCCAGTAATGAGCCGCATGTCTTGGTTCTGCAGCCTCTGCACCTTTTGTCAATTCAGCAGTGAAGCAGTGCCCCAAATCTGCTAGGAGTGTTTATTTTGGCTGCATTCATTCTACGCAACATGTGCTGGTAATTCGCCACCTTGGCTTGGATATGGCCCTTAAAAGTGTGCCTCCTAGGCCTAGGTATATAACTTTAGCTGGCTGTTCCACGGGGGAGCTGTGAATATGCACAGATGGGGGCTTCTGTCGACGGAGTGTGAAGCAAATATTAACGTTTTTCCTGGCGTTGAGCTTCAAATTCCACCTGCTAACCCATTCAGCTGTAGCATCTATGTAAGTCTGTTCGATATCGGCAGCCAAATGAGGTGTTTTTGCATATATGAGGCCAATAGCAGGAATGTGTCTGAAGCTTCAATCGTAGTAGCATCAAGACCAGGTATGTCTGCTGCATATAAACGAATGAGAAAGTCCCAAGGACGCTTTCTTGTGGCACTCCTGCGATTGCTGGGTGAGGTGACGACTGACTTGCCCTGACTTTGACGATGAACGATCGCAAGTCTAGCAACGGCCAGACTTTCCCAAACCTTTGAAATTAAAGACAGGAGACGAATCAGCCTGTAGGGTGTAGACTCCTTCTCTGGTTTGCCCGGCTTTAGAATCATTGCGATGATTGCTAGCTTCCAGACCGTCGAGAAAATACTGCAAGCTCTGGCATTGAAAATCGACAACATTGTGAGGACTGCACACTCCGGCAGCACCTTCAACGTGCGGTACTGTTGTTTTCCCGGGGTTTTATCGGGCACTTAACTATTACTTTAACATCCTCAGGGTCAAAGGCAGATTGAGCAGGTGTGGTACTGACAGGTAGAGTCTTGTAGCGTCGGTCTCTTCGTCTGGTGCTAACTCGAAGGGCAGAAATCGCTTTTCGAGGTGTGCTACAAAAGCAACTGCTTGCTCCTGCTAAGAGCGGCACCAGTTTCCGAGAGCGTCTATTATTTTTAGTGGCCTTCCATAGACAAAAGCTTGCATTTGTACGTTGTTGATGTATTGATGTATGCGGATGATGTCAAACTATGTTTGTCATATTCTGATGTTTCCCAACATAGTCCATTACAATCTGAATTAAACTCGTTACATACTTGGTGCTTGGTAACAAACTATCTTAATTTAAATATCTCTAAATGTAAATGCGTAACATTCCATCGCAGAAAACCATTTATTATGACCTACTTTCTGGGTGTTCATAACCTTAGTCGAGAAATGTTTATTAATGATTTAGGTTTCCTTATGAACCCTAAATTGAGCTACAACAATCATACTGTGTGCATGGTTAATAAAGCTAAAGGTATTCTTGGCTTTATTAAGCGGTGGTCCAAGAAATTTAATGACCCTTATACTACTTAAACTTCTATACACATCACTTGTTCGTCCGATCTTGGAATTTGCATCATGTGTTTGGAACCCACATTATGCAATCCACCAAGATCGTATCGAGTCTATTCAAAAACAGTTTCTGTTATTTGCTCTCAGAAACCTCAATTGGGCTTCTGATATACATCTCCGTCCATTAAAACTTATTGATCTTCTGTCTCTATCTGCTTGACGGTCAATGCTCTCAGTTGTTTTCCTTGACAAGATTCTTTATGATGATGTTGATTCTCCAAATTTACTGCAATCTCTTTCTTTAAATGTTCCCCCACGCTATACGCGTAACTATGTGCCTTTATGGTTGTCATTTTATATAACAAACTATGCTTACCACGATTCACTTCGGTCTCTCTGCTATACGTACAACAAATATTCGCATCTATTCTCCTACAATTCTTCTTTGATATCAATAAATTGTTGCCTATATTGTGTGCATATGAAACCTTCAACCTTTCGACATTACAGATGAGACAACAATTTTCATCAAAAGGCAACAACAGACTTGGTTCGTAATGAAGAAAGAAATTGCAAAAGCCAAATAACCGAAATACAGTCAACGAAGCTTGAAAATTAAATTGTAGTTTATCATCAGTTTCGTATGAGCATGGTTTTGTGGTGGAATC
The DNA here is from genome assembly GCA_035044805.1 of Leucophenga maculata. NCBI lineage: Eukaryota > Metazoa > Arthropoda > Insecta > Diptera > Drosophilidae > Leucophenga > Leucophenga maculata. Next base: position 154,591 of record JAWNNP010003526.1, on the reverse strand, counting down.
GGTTTTGTGGCGGAATCGTCACCATTTCTGTGACCAACCAAATTATGAATATTTAATCGTGTGTAAATGTTGAACCGAATAAACCAGAGTTATGAATCCTTTGTACGCAAAATACAGTTTCGTCAAACACGAATGGTTTTGTCATTTTTACAGTTTGTAATTAAATTTGCGACAGCTATTTAAATGATTTAATAAAGTCTCTCAAAATTCAGATTGCTTCCATCACTTGCAGTGGTGTAAAATAATGCATAAATTATGTCCTCAGATTATAGACGGTGGTGAATAAAGGACAAGTCACTTCAAATTTAAATTCATTAATTTAAATAATGACATTACAGCGAATATAACAGAGGGAAATACGAGTATATAAGTAGAAAGTTAGTTCCACACAGAAAATGCAAGAAGAATTATCTGCAAAAGAAACGCCTGAAGCGTAAGCAAGCAAATAAGAGAAAACTGAAAAGAAAATTTAAAGATAGACAGAACCAACGCACATACAAATATATTTATATATATATATATATATATATATATATATATATATAATATAATCTATGAATGAACGAGTGTACCGGTAACGTAAGAAGGCATCAAAAATACATACATATATAAGCATATACATATATATATATATATTTATGCATAGTATATACCTGCATATATTTACCTAAAATGAAAACTGTAGAACAAACGTGGGAGGCTGACGCCTCAAGCTATATACATTTATTATCTAACAAACTCAAACCGCCAATGAATGAGTCCGACCAAAATCTAAAACATCAGAAATGCACAGAGCATGCAGATACATAGTAGATGGGAGGTTAGTACGTAAAGTATTTCGTTTTTTGAGTGAAAACTATTCGTGACGAAATATAAATGAGCGCAGAAAGGTTTAGTATTTGTTTTTAGGAAAGTTTGAAACCACTTTTCAGATGACGGCTGGATGATAAATTAAGTCCGCATGATATAGCTTTCTTTTATGTAATGTGTCTTTTAACACCAAAGCCATCAAAGAGTGCCCGCAATCGGACGTCCTTTCTACACTTTTATGGTTTCTGATTACTGATTATCTCATTAGCAAGCTTAGCGAATTAGGACTTAGTGTCATTTAATATACATGATGACTTACATAGCAAATACTATCTCAGAAAGATTTCATCGTATTGTAACTGATTTGATGTGCTCAGCATTTCGAGTGGGAACCGTATCAAAAATTATAAGCCAGATCCAGTTGGATATACCAAAACACAATCATCAAATTCTCCGATGAATTAAAGTTTCTTAGGATTATCCAAGACAAAAGGGAAAAAAGAAGAGAAATTGTTGACCGCCAATCACTTGGGTATGGCCAACAATGATTCTTGTGCAAGCGATCCAAGCAACTCACAATGTCCGTTAAGCCACGTATCTCTTGGATAGCCAATGAAAAGTTATTCGGAGGCGAGCTTACTCTGAGAAGGTAAAAAAAATAATCACTTAAATGTAAACCAAAAAGAGGCCCTGGAATAGAACCCAATGATGACAAACCCCGCATCTAGAATGTGCACAGCCTTAGTTGATGTCCTCGAAATATATAAGGCTGACATCACTGCAATCCAGAAAATGCGATGCTATTCCTGCCATGAGAGTTAGTAATTTAATATAAACCTGATTTGGGCGCACTCCTCGATGGAAGAGGCAACGAGCGTTTGGAACGTCGAACTACGCTCTTATGTAGTTCAAAACCGATGACAAAATCGTTTTTTGGCGATTTCAACCCCTAATTTGGAAGGGCAGTAAGGAATCTTTTGCACATTTGTCGGAAAATTTAGCCTTCACGACACTATCTCCAACAATGGAGAGAGGCTAATCGATTTCGCTGCAGGTCGGAACATGGTAGTTAGTAGTACCAGATTTCAACACCTTAACATCCACAAGGCTACATGGCTAAGGCCGGATGAAATTACATGCAACCAAATTGATCATGTCTGATTGACGGTAGGCACGCATCGAACTTGTTGGACGTGCGAACGTTATGTGGTCCCAACATTGACTCGGACCACTTTCTCGTCGCAGCCAAGGTACGCACAAGGCTCAGTGTAGTGCACGCTGCACGTTCCAACATGCAACGAAAGCTAGACGTCGGCAAGCTACAATCACAACAGACCGCCGAAGCCGTCTCAAACACACTGCGCCGGACAACATTTCCGTCTACTCATAGTGGAAACATATCACCCCGCTCCGTGGATAAATCTGCCAAGAAGGTGTTGGGTTATAGAAAACCTGCGACTAATTCTTGGTACGACGAAGACTGTCGCAATTCTACTGCAGAGAATAACGCTTCCTATCAGCAAACTCTGCAGACGAGAGCAACGCGAGCTTTTACAGAGCGATATCGAGAGAACGGAGAGAGGAGAAACGCTTTTTCAGATGTTGGGCGGTTACGTGACAGAAATGAAATTTGAAAATATTTTCAAAATGTCAAGCGTCTGACCGATGGATTTAAACCCGGAGTAACTTTCTCTTAGAACAAAAAAGGAAATCTGGTTACAGATGAACAGGAATCACTGAGATGAACAAATGAACTCGGAACCGATGAAGCGCACAATTCCGCCGATAGAGAAATGACACCGGAACCACCAGTTAATGATGGCATTATTGTAGAGCCACCGGACTATAACGTGGTCGATTCGGTTATTAAAAAGCAGAAAAATAACAAAGTGGCAGGCTCTGATGGGCTGCTAGCTGATTTATTTAAGACCGGCGGCGAAGATTTGGTCAGAAGTATGCAACTTTTATGCAAGATATGGTCCGATGAACGCATACACATTGACTGGAGTCAAAGTGTTCTCTGTCCTAACTTTAAGAAAGGAGACTCCGCTCATGCGAAAACAGCAGTGGATTAAGTCCTTTTTTTTCATCGAATATAAGATTCTTTTGCGCGTACTGTCTAATAGGCTGAAGCCGGATTCACTGATAAGACAATATTTGTATGGCAAAAGGAGCGACCAGTGACCAAATATTCACATTACGACAAATTCTGGAAACAACCCGTGAGTTTAAAAAAGGCACACACCACTTATTATTCGACTAAAAAGCCGCTTTGAATAACAGTGATTCACAAATCCGGTAAACCTGAGAGTGGCCCTGAATCGTATCGGCCCATCAGTCTTCTTACTTTGCTAATAGACTATCTAAAGTCATTGATCCTAAAGGTATTTTATCGCTGTTCGGATATCGTTTAGGTCGTGGTTCAGCAGTAAACATTCGCGGAGTTATCAACAATATCCTCGAGGCCTTCGACAACAAAGAGTATTGAAACACCGTGTTTGTTGTTATTCAACAAGCCTTCGACAGAGTTTAGCATAACGGTTTGCTGTCAAAAATAAAGACCCACCTGCACCGTTTTTCCTTACATCTTGAAAGATGACAGTTTTTTGTCAAAGTACGGCCAAGTGCTTCCCAAAATCGTACTATCTCAAGGCAAACTTTTTGCAGCTGACCTTCCAATTTCTAACGAGGCTGTACCTAACACAATGTCTAGTCTGATCATTGACTGTGGCTGACGGAACAACAATTTAAAAATCCTCCAAAGCAAAATATCTGAAACTTATAGATAGATAAAAGTCACACCTTTAGAACCCATATTACAGCTACTGAGCAATCATGCAGAATTTTTGAATTGAGCCCACTTGGTGGTACGGTATCCAGGTATGGTGAATCGCCGCCAAAACTACTCGTAATAAGATGCTAATGGGGCAAACTTGGCTTTATGGATGATTATACTTAAAAAACTCTACACTTCACAGAGATCTCAATGTTTCTGTTGTGGAAGATCAGATATACTCGTTTGCAAGCAGAGAAACCACTTTCTAGACCACTGGAACAAGCAGCACCCATACAACTTAAAATTTAATGATTCGCATGTGATTCAATGGATGATGCTCTTTATTAGGCCCTGTACCGAAGGTACAAGAGCCTATTGGGTTTGTGCAAATGTATGTAACAGGTAGAAATAATGGTCGGAGACCCCCCAAAGTTACCCCCATTATGGTCAGGAGTGATAGAGGAGTCGATATAGACATGTCCGTCTGTCCGTCTGTCCGTCCGTATGAACGAAAGGATCTCGGAACCGGTAATAGATAGAGACTTCGTGTTTTTTGCATTCGACTAGGACTGCTCCGGAATTTCACAAGTTTATTTTGAAATTTTGAAACTCCCCCCCCTTCCCTATAAAATCACCCCCAAGGCTAAAAATTTCTTCGGCACAAAAAAAATTTAGTGCACCAATATAAAGTTAACGCCTCTCTAAGCCAAAATCCAAAAAGTTCATCAAAATCGGATAATAAATGACGATTTTATAAGCAATTGAATTTGAACGACCCCCCTTTTCTTTTCATTGATATTCGCGCAGTGAGAAGTGGTCATGTGTTTGGTCATAAGCTCGGGAAACATTTAATTTGTTTGTTAGGCGACCTAAACTGGTACAGGGCCTCTTACAGTCGGTTACGCCCGACTGAAATTTCCTTACTTGTTTTCTTATTAATTAAGATAATATAAGTGGATCTAGTCACTGTTTATTTTATTTATCAAACTTCATAAAATATAAAATCCTAAATGTGACCATGACCGAACGAAGTTTGAAGGCCACTTAAGTATAACCGAGCGATATTTCAGTAAGTGGCCATTTTTCGACGATTCGACCAATATCTGCTGGAATACCGACAGGAAGTGTACTGAGCCTAATTTTATTCACAGTGTCTACCTCAGATATGCCTTAATCAATTGTTAACAGCTCTAATTCTGCTAACTGCAACTTCTCGTGAAAGAGTGGAGAAAGAGTTTGCTCCTATCACCTTAGCATTCAACGTGTATAACAGTGAAAAAAAAATTGTATTCGTCTCATTTGTCATGTTCCGTGGTTCGTGCATAATTCGGTCATAACTCGTGATTTAGATGTGTCAATTCTTTTTGACGAAATCAAACCTCAAAATTCGAGATATAATGATCGTCTCCGCGCTCAAAAAATACACTGGCTTCAATGCGTTTATGTGAGATACTAATAGTAGCAGAGACTTTGCTTCAAGAGGCTTTCAAAAACGCGAATTTCTTAGTATGAATATCACTATTTATTAATTTGTTAATCTTTAATATTATAACATAGGGAAAATATTGTTATATGCTCTGTCTTTTATTTACTTATCATAAATATGTTTGAAATTCGTTAGGTAGCTAAATCCTTTCCTCAGTCAATTAAAACTCAGTCAATCTTAAACAAACCTCGTGCACGAAAGTAAATGCACTTTATTATCAATAAATAGACTTAGCCATATAAGCAGTGGCTTATATACAATCTGTCTGTCTATCTGTCCATCGCTTTATCTTACTCAAAGTGAATACAAATGCATGTATATTCCATACATATATACATACTTATGTATTATGTATGTGAATATATTTATGCTGTTGAAAATTTATCCTCATCAAAATGCAACACATCCAACGCCAAATCAATGCACCTAACGTCTTCACCACTTCACGTACAAAAACACAGCCGGGTCCAATCCAAAGTGTACCAATTCTCCAAACCTTACTCCATATACAATATACCTGCATATAAAAAATTGAACTTAAAACGGTAAAAATTGCTCCTTCAAACGGGCTAGAGCTTTCACATACTTTGCATGAGCTTTTACAAAAGGATTCCGTACATAGTCTCCTAACTTTTAGTGTAGACTTACGTAGGGAGTAGCCGTCGCCTTAAGCTGCTGTTGCAGCTGCTTGAGCTATTGCAGAGTGAAATGTCAAATGGAATTTGCAGGAAAAATGGAGCAAAGTTTCGTTTGCCATTTTTCAAATTGTTCACAGTACTGGGTTATAAAATATGAATAAACACACACACACACACTCACACGTACACACATGCACCCGTACATAGCATGCATTGCATGCAGGAGATGCAGGTTAAAGGCAAGCTTTCTACCTCTTGGTAGCTAGTATTTTGCTTCGAGCTACAAGTAGATACTCGTACTTGTGCATAGCCCCTATTCGCTGCACGTTTGCAGTTTTAAAATTGTGTCAGTGTCAGAGAGAAAATTGCTTGCAACCGGCCGGTTTTATTGAATGAACATCCATTGGTGTACTAATATTTATCAAACAACTCAATTAATGAGATTTGTGTTAAAATATAAAAGGAAAATGTTTAGCAAATTTTTTTTAACACAAATAATGTGAATGCATCCAATGAGACATCGAAGAACATCTTTCTATACAGAGGCTTAATTTTGTCTCAATGTACCACACGTGCATTTATGATTTGCACTCAAAAACTTTTACCGGATACTTTTGAATAATTCTTTTAGGATTATTTGAACTTGATATATAAACACATTTCCTCATAAGCGCACCACACAACCTAACTCCCTCTTTTGAGTTTTATAGCCAATTTTACAGCGGCTTAGGGTTCGTTGTTTATATGACTTTAGGATGGTGTTGTTATTTTTAAACGTCTTTGAAGACCAGCCCTTTGCATTAGCGAAGATATTGGCATGGTTCGAGTTTTATGCGCCTTTGAACATTTTTTTTATTTTCATGAAGACCATCCAGGTCGCGATGACGATCTGAGCATTTACTATGTTTCGAATTAGAAGAAATCATTGGATGACACTAACGGTTATTCTTTGATATACAACCGCATAGCTGAGATCCATAAGTTCCAATTGCTTGTATTATTTGTTTGTATATGATGAGCTTGTTACTTACTTACTTATGTGGCCGTCAACCGTCTGCCGGTCTTGGCCGCGTTTAGGAAGGCGCGCCAGCCTCCATAATATTGTGCGCGCTGGCGCCAATCGTTTTGAATGCCAAGTACGGAGAGATCTCTCCATACCTGGTCATTCCATCGAGTGCCCGCCCGTTCGTCCTCTATGTTGGCGTCCACCAATCAAGTTTGGGCCCCCCATGTAAACCATGCGTGCTCTTTCATCCATTCGTATGAGGTGCCCAGCCTAGTGCAGCCGCTGAAATTTTATGCGCTGGACTATGTCAACCTCATCGAACAGCTCGCGGTTCATACGGGACCTAAACTCGGCGTCTTAAATATCTTTATTTTCGTCCGTCGAGAGAGGGCTTTACTTCTCATTTGCTTGCTCAGCCCAAAATGATGAGCTTATTAGGCCCTGTACCGAAGGTACAAGAGCCTATTGGGTTTGTGCAAATGTATGTAACAGGTAGAAATAATGGTCGGAGACCCCCAAAGTTACCACCATTATGGTCAGGAGTGATAGAAGAGTCGATATAGCCATGTCCGTCTGTCCGTCTGTCCGTCCGTCCGTCCGTCTGTATGAACGAAAGGATCTCGGAAACGGTAATAGATAGAGACTTCGTGTTTTTTGCATTCGACTAGGATTGCTCCGGAATTTCACAAGTTTATTTTAAAATTTTGCCCCTCCCCCCCTTCCCCATAAAATCACCCCTTAGGGTGAAAATTTCTTCGGCACAAAAAAAATTGAGTGTACCAATATAGAGATAACGTCTCTCTAAGCAAAAATCCAAAAAGTTCATCAAAATCGGACAATAAATGGCGATTTTATAAGCAATTGAATTTGAACAACCCCCCTTTTCTGTTCATTCATATTCGCGCAGTGAGAAGTGGTCATGTGTTTGGTCATAAGCTCGGGAAACATTTAATATGTTTGTTCGGCGACCTGAACTGGTACAGGGCCTTTTACAGTCGGTTACGCCCGACTGTATTTCCTTACTTGTTATAAAATGATATAGATGAACATCTATCCACCAACCATTTCATCAATCTATATTTAATGCCCACTTCATGCTCATTCCAGCGAAGTTTGTCCTTATGACTCCCAGATATTTTGCTGTATTAGAAAATGAGGGGGGGGGGGGTTGGTTTACGCCCCTCCGATTTTGTCCAAACTTAACAGATTGACTTCTCCTCATCCTCTTAACATGTATACCAAATTTTATTTCTGTTCCTTAAATGGATGCAAGGATATGACAAATTTTGATTGTCTCTTATATGGGGGGTGGGGCAACACCCCCTCCGATTTTGTCCCAACTTAACAGGTTGACTTCTTCTCATCCTTTTAACATGTATACCAAATTTTATTTCTGTACCTTAAATGGATGCAAGGATATGACAAATTTTGATTGTCTCTTATATGGGGGGTGGGGCAACGCCCCCTCCGATTTTGTCCAAACTTAACAGGTTGAGTTCTCCTCATCGTCTTAACATGTATACCAAATTTTATTTCTGTACCTTAAATGGATGCAAAGATATGACAAATTTTCATTATCACTTATATGGGGGGTGGGGCAACGCCCCCTCCCAATTTGTCCAAACTTAACAGGTTGACTTCTCCTCATCCTTTTAACATGTATACCAAATTTTATTTCTGTACCCTAAATGGATGCAAGGATATGACACATTTTCATTATCGCTTATATGGTGGTGGGGCAACGCCGCCTTCGATTTTGTCCAAACTTAACAGGTTTACTTCTCCTCATCCTCTTAACATGTATACCAAATTTTATTTCTGTACCTTAAATGGATGCAAAGATATGACAAATTTTCATTATCGCTTATATGGGGGGTGGGGCAACGCCCCCACCGATTTTGTCAAAACATAGCCTATGTTCTTTTCCATCATCCCATCTATCTCTATTCCAAAATTCAGACGAATTGGTTGAGCGGCTTAGCCGTAAGAGAGGAACATCCATACATACATCCATACATCCATACAAACTTTCGCATTTATAATATTAGTAGGATTAGTGGGATATGAGGGTGAGGCATAGACCATTTCGATTTTGACGAAATTTAACACGAATATTTCATCCGATCCCAGGAACATGTATTCCAAATTTCTTCCCTGTATCTCAAATGGATGCAAAGATATGCTGAAATTTTTGTATCGCTTGTATGGGAGGTGGGGAGTTTGGCCAAAACTAACCGGACTAACTGAAGTTTGTTTGTGAATTTCAGCTAAATCGGTTGAGCGTTTTCGGAGGCTATAGGGAATATACAAACATATAAACAAACATACTTTCATTTTTATATATAATTAAAAATCCGATAGTATCGAGGTTTTTTCTGAAACTATCAAAAATATCGGGATACGCCACTAGCGATGTTTCTACAGCTCTAGTACGTAGCCTCCACTCATGGCAGCATTGAAAATGCGAGTCAACTGAATTATGCCTTTAAACGATGATTCTTTAAATAGCTCTGTAGTTATTAGTTCAAAACCTGGAGCTTTTTTCGTCTGTAATTCACTATAAATTATTTGAATTCCGTACTTTTTGGTGCACATCCGCATGGTGAGCAATAGGATGTATTACCTGATGATGCGCCCATGTTTGTATCGATGTCTGTCTGTTTGTATCGTTGAGTTTCCAATTGAAACTTTTATAAGTGCATTATATATAGATGCTTCTTAATGTTCCACGCACATTTCCACAGGGAATAATCCGTATTTTGTCACTGGTTAGGCCACTCAGTTAAGAGTTGAACGCTGTATTTTTAAAAGCTTTAATGGTTCGGCTTATTGCGCTAGAAATTTCATTAAGCTTTGCTTTATCTCCAGGATACTTCGTCATTTGCCACCTTTTGCAAAGTTTTATCTTTGCCCGAATAAAACATAAAATCTCTTCAGGATCAATATTTCTTTTAATTTTTCGACTGGTTGCTAGAGTACTATTCCATACTGTGTGTTGTATTATTTAAATGAATGACCATGCTTCATTCTCAAGTTGTATTGCATTACGCATTTTTTTTTTCTACTTTTTTCTTATTTATTGTATCTCCTTTTCTCTTAGGACTAACAATAATTAACAATAAATTCTTAAATCTAAACTTATAATATGTATGTACTAGCCATCCAGATGGAGGCTAGTAATTTACAGCGGCTCTAAGAATTTAACACTGAGCTTGGGAGGTCATTTCTCCTGAGTCGCGTTGTGTTATTTTGTTGAGTGAGAGCTCTTGCGAGCGGGTTTGGGTGATAGTCGAGTTTTTGAGAATAGTTTCGCTTTGTTCGAGCTATTTCAGACTGCACAGTTGGGATATTCAGATCTCTGTGAATACAATCGTTTCGAATGTACCAAGGTGCACCAGTTATTGTTCTAAGAATTTTAGATTGAGTTCTTTGAATTATTTCCACATTGCTGGCGCTTGCATTGCCCCATAGCTGGGATCCGTATGTCCAAATAGGCTTTATTACTGTGTTATAAAGCAACACCTTGTAATCCAGATTTAAGGGTAATCGTGAAATTATAAGCCAGTGTAGGGAGGTGGCCTTCAGCTTAATTTGTGTTTTCTTTGCTTCAATGTGAGTCGTCTTTCGAGATGGATGCCGAGATGCATGACCTCATTGGCCGGTAGGATCGTGTTTACTTTTTTGTTCATTGACTTTTATCCGCCAGTTGCCCAGCCACTGTTCGAGATGGGTGAGGTGATCTGCAAGTCGACTTGTTGCTTCTATTGGGCATCAGGACCTGCTTAATATTGCAGTATCGTCAGCAAATGTTGATGTTGTGAGGTTGTGGTTAATTGGGATATCTGATGTGTATAGCACGTATAGCATGGGGCCGAGTACGCTACCTTGGGGCACACCAGCTTTGATTTCCGACTCTACAACGAAGGTTCTTTCGCTGAGAAAGGACTCAAGAACCTTGTGAGTATTTTGTGGGAGCAACACATTAATTTTGTACTTAAGCCCCTCGAGCCAAACTCAATCAAACGCTTGGGCAATATCGAGAAAGATTGCGGAGCAGTATTCACGGTGCTCAAACGCAGTTCGAATCTCTGAGGTAATACGGTTGACTTGTTCAATGGTGCCATGCTTTTCACAAAAACCAAATTGATGGGTAGGGATGATATTTTGAGTGTACTGGCTTATTTTGGTGAGAAAAATCTTTTGAAAGAGCTTGGACAGACATGATAGAAGACTTATGGGTCTATATGACGCCGCCTGAGTTTTATCCTTACCGGGCTTTGGGATCATGACAATGATTGATTTTTTCCACTGGGTGGGGAAATAACAACTTATTAGAATGGCATTGAAAAGTTTGGTAATATAATTAATAGCTGGACTGGGGAGTTCCACGATCATTTTTGGAGAAATAAGATCATGACCTGCAGCCTTTTTCGGGTTAAGTTGATTTTTTATGATGTTTTTTACTTCATGTGTGTGTATTCGGAGTGGATATGGAGGAAGAGCGAAACCGTTTGTCGACGGGTTTGGCTGAAATACATTTCTAAGATGTGCTGCAAAAATGTTAGCCTTTTCTTCATTACTGCGAGCCCATTTGCCAGTATTATCCCTAATGGGTTTAGATACCTCAGCGGGTGGCTGAATATTAGCGCGAAAATTTAGAGTTTTTTGGTGAGAGACATTCGATGTAGCTTCTCTGGGCTAGCTTTTCTTCAATTTTGAGGGCCGTGGTCAGCTCACAAGTAGCTGTTTTCAGCCTTAATTTTGCAGCTGGAGATCTCAAGTTTTGCCATTCTCTTCTTAGGCGGCGTTATTTTGCAACCAGATGTTCCATATGACTATTTGTTATGCTATAATTTGTCGTTGGAGGTGAATTAAATTGTGGTGTAGAGTGTTTTGCTGTAGCAGCGAGAATTGATCTAAGGGCAGTGACAGAGTTGTCTATATCCATTTCGCAGTTGATTCCACGGTTGAGTTCAATGTGGCTGCTTATATATTTTTTGTATTTAAGCCAATTCGTATTGTAAGCGGTGAGAAAACTGGGATTTCGTTTGTATTTTGGGTATTCCAATAGATTAAAAATTATGGGAGAGTGATCCGATGACAGATCTGTTGCGTTTGTGAGGCAACTTTTTCATCTACTATTCTTCTGAATAACTATTAGTCTGTAAGTCTATTGTATAAGAATTGTGCACTAGCTCTAATCCATCCTTGATTATCAGATTTAATATGACAGAAGAAGTTCAGAGATTTATTGGTTGTCAGTTGGCCAGTAAGATGGATTTTCCGAATTGCTTCGTTTAGATGTGGTACGTATATTAAGCAAATGTCCATATTTTTTTAGGCCCTGTACCGAAGGTACAAGAGCCTATTGGTTTTGTGCAAATGTATGTTACAGATAGAAATAATGGTCGGAGACCCCCCAAAGTTACCCCATTATGGTCAGGAGTGATAGAGGAGTCGATATAGCCATGTCCGTCTGTCCGTCCGTCCGTCCGTCTGTATGAACGAAAGGATCTCGGAAACGGTAATAGATAGAGACTTCGTGTTTTTTGCATTCGACTAGGACTGCTCCGGAATTTCACAAGTTTATTTTAAAATTTTGCCCCTCTCCCTCCTTCCCCATAAAATCACCCCCAAAGAAAAATATTTCTTCGGCACAAAGAATAACCAGTATACCAGTATAAAGATGTCGTCCCTCTAAGCAAAAATATAAAAAGTTCATCAAAATCGGATAATAAATGACGATTTTATAAGCAATTGAATTTGAACGACCCCCCTTTTCTTTTCATTCATATTCACGCAGTGAGAATTGGTCATGTGTTTGGTCATAAGCTCGGGAAACATTTAATGTGTTTGTTAGGCGACCTGAACTGGTACAGGTCCTCTTACAGTCGGTTACGCCCGACTGAAATTTTCTTACTTGTTTATACCCAAGATTGCATCCAATTCGCTTCAATGTTTGCCATTAGTTCTATGGTCTATCTAGAGCTGCATAATGCAGTTTTACTATTGATGCATGTGAATCTTCGTTTGATCTTTGATTGGCCACTTTTTCTTGCTGACTGTCAAAACCTTCTGATTTTAAATCGTCGACAATTGAGTGATGTAGATTTTTTGCAATCATCGTTAATGACAGCAGCTAAACACTTTCAATGCAGTCAAATTGGTCTGAGCCGCTTGGAATGGTACCTCCAGCTTCTCAACCACTTAGCCTTACGCTGTCTGGCATCAGTGAACGGCAACCAAAGTCGCTGACTGCAAGCAGAGTTTTTACTACAACGTCTATGCCGCCACCAAGTCTTGCAGTAGCTCCAAATTTAGAGGTTCTGCTGACAACATATGCTGCTGAAATTGCGTCTAGTACGTCACAAGCTTCTGGTGTGAAAACTTGAAAATTCTATTTCAACCATTCTAGAAATATTGCTTCTAGAATATTTTGAAACGTTATGTAATATGAATTTCTGGCCTGAATTAACTTTGGTTAAGAAATAACTAACGAAAAAAAGAGCTACGTTGTCGCGTCAAGTTGTGGAATTGTCACGTGTACCTGAAAAAACTCTTATCCGATCACCATGAAACTTTGGGAAGTTATTGAGAACACTTTCGCGCAAAGTTTGGGCGTAATACTACTTTCCTAAAATATGATAAACGCGATCCTGAATTTTTAAAACTTTATGAGAATTATAACTGACGAAGCTCATATTAATATATTTAGTATGAGTATCTTATCCAGAATAGGCTAAGAGGTGTGTCACGGGAGGACGAGCGCAATGGAAAGATGATATGGAGAGTACGTGGTATGCCTTTTTGTGTGCGAATCGGACAAAGCTGATGAGGAAAGAACGTATTGAGGGAAGTATCTTGGCTTAAATCAAAATCCAACCCATAGGCGGCTAAAGTTTATGTATTACAATTAATAAACCTTGAAGCCAACATTATGCATAGAAGGTAACAATAGAAATCAGGGAATCTTTAGTGCACTCCATTCTAGAGTATGCATCTTGTGTTCGAAGGGTAGACATCAAGCACATTTAAAATCTGTTCAGAAACAATTTCTTGTGTTTAACTCAGAACTAGAAAACAGTAACGTAAATGAGAAGTCATCACATTCTAGTGCGGATAGACTCAATTCCAGAAACAATGAGTTTAAATTAAGCATTCTTAAAAGACGAACTGCTAATCTCATTAAATATTTTAAAAACGAAAACTTTGCGAATGTCAGAAAATTCAAAACTAACCTGATTTATAAAAGAATCGATGAGCTTCAATTGCAAATTTAATTGAAGGCACATGGCAATTCCTACCAAAAGATCGAAGCACTCGAATGCCAACTGGAGACTGGGGACATAAGGAGTTTAGTTTATTGTGGCGCGACAAACATGAATTCGAGCATCAACTCTCCTTTATGTAAAAATGTGTTAGTGATGATCGTGAAGCAGAACTGGTTGAGGTGGTGCAGAAAAGAATGGACGAAACCCATCCAGCATTTAATAAAGCAAATGCGAATAGAGCACATTGCGATAAATCAGAGCTGCAAGCTCAAATAAAAATACAAAATTGCAAATGACATAAATAGTAGAGACGCATTCAAGAAAACTCGGACAAAAACTTGTGGTTTCTTTAAAAGCACAAAATACTGTTTTAAAACGCAAATTTCATAGAATATGCACGCCGACAGTTGCAGACGAAGAAAAGCCAGCACCTCAAGTGTCAAAGTTGCCAAGACGAGGTGTGCATAGAAAGAAGAAAATAAAAATTGCATTTTCTGTCCCCCAGGAGAATGTTCACGCTTGACTCGAATGATAAAGCGAAGCATATGTACAGTGATATGCTTGCTTATATCGTTTGAATGTTTGTGCAGTTCACAGCGATAGCAGATGATGAGAAAAAGAAATACACAGATAAAATTAAAAATTATTTAAGCCGAAGCATACTCTGAGCAGCCATAAATCGATGAGCTGCTGATAGATATATGTACATAACAAACATAAATTGCTTTCCTTGAAGAAACAAAAGACCCCAACGGACATACATTGCCATATGCCGCTGATAAGTACCAGAGCGGCGAAGCTTAAGATAAAGACCGCAACGCAACATTTAAGATAGTTTAAGAAATGTTATATAAGCATGAAATTAAGAAAAAATAAACTAGTATCTGAAAAATGCTCAACCAGAGTATGTCATCGAATTGCAAAGTAATTGCTTGAGATTACAATATCTTGTTTTTGCCCTGCGTAACTTGGGCTGGGACCCCAATGTTAACTTAACTTCTTTATACATAAGCTTAACTCTGGTGAAATATAGTCCTCTCAGAAGTAGTAGAATTTATGCATTATTTTACCTAAGTACCGGCACAACTAATTATAGTTCGGTTTGCTGCAATTATTATAGTTCATACAGCTTGTGGGTAAAACCGGACCAAATATGAACGCCAACTCTAATAGGCTTGAAAACTTCGGGAAGAATCTCACTCTAAGAAATTTTCTAAATCCTTTTTATCTAAGCTTCTGTTAAGAAGTATCTGACGTTTAAAAGTATCTGGCGAAAAACTTTCATCGGATAAACAAGCAATTGAAACATTTAAGCAAAAGCTCAGCAACATTATTTATGTGTTGATGCTTTGCAAGGAACAAATTTCTTTTTTAGAATATAATTCCTGTATGGACGTTTGTCATCCAAATTGAAGCAACAGCTCCAAGGAGAAAAGCAGTAAAAGCCAGAATGACTTTTCTTGCATGCACATATGCAACCGATGAGCATAAAGTCAAACCATTAATAATTCAGCGTGCAAAGAAGCCGCGCTTTTTTAAGGCATATGACATCCCAGTAGATGACTGCAGACATCTTTGTCGCTCAGGTAAATGAAAAATATAAATGTACATTTAAAATTCATTAAATTTTTATAGAGTACTGGCGGATACCCGGCGTCTGATACTACGTAAAAAAAAAAAAAAGAAATACATTTTGTTTATTTGAAATTTATCGAAAAATCGATTATATTGTCTGGATTAAGCCGCCATTAATTGATTACATTCAAGTTAGTTTTCATGCTGTTGAAAAGTTTTAGCAGATCTTGCTATTATAGCATTAATTCGAACTTGTTCCAGACGTGCTTCATGTTGTTCGGGAGTTTAGGATGCTCTTTTGGTTCTTTGTCGTGTCGTATCTGCTGTATTTCTTTTAATAAAAGTCTTTTCGGCGGCATTTTTTATAACTAATGATAGAACTTACTGTTAAGAATGACAGATTAGTGTTTTGTGTTTGTAATTTATTTCTGAGTAATGCCATCCTTTAATGGGGATGAACATTTTTGTATATAACAAGTAAGAAAATCACAGTCGGGCGTAACCGACTGTAAGAGGCCCTGTACCAGTGCAGGTCGCCTAACAAACACATTAAATGTTCCCCAAGCTTATGACCAAACACATGACCACTTCTCACTGCACGACTAAGTGCCTTTTAAACCATTTTTTTATGTATGAAACGAAAAGGGGGGTCGCTCAAATTCAATTGCTTATAAAATCGTCATTTATTATCCGATTTTGATGAACTTTTCGGATTTTTGCTAAGAAGGACGATATCTCTATACTGGCATACTTACTTTTTTTTGTGCCGAAGAAATTTTTACCCTTGGGGGTGATTTTATGGGGAAGGGGGGGAGGGGCAAGTTTTTAAAATAAACTTGTAAAATTCCGGAGCAGTCCTAGTCGAATGCAAAAAACACGAAGTCTCTATCTATTACCGTTTCCGAGATCCTTTCGTTCATACGGACGGCCAGACGGACAGACGGACAGACGGACATGTCTATATCGACTTCTCTATCACTCCTGACCATAATGGGGGTAACTTTGGGGGGTCTCCGATTATTATTATTTCTACCTGTTACATACATTTGCACAAAACCAATAGGCTGTTGTACCTTCGGTACAGGGCCTAAAAAGTCGAAAAACGACTTCATGAATGCGTTAAAACTATTTGAGAATTATAATCAAAAATTGAACATATGAAACATATTTGAGAAGTATAAATGGCATACAAATTTTTAATATTCTCTATCGTGATGTAGATCATATTGTACGAGGGTTGCTACTAGCCTAAGCAACAAAACATGTTGCCAGATGCATGTTGCCAGACGTCTCCACCGTAAAGTCTGACATTTTGTAGGCCTAACTTACTGTGAACACTTTGACGTACGAGCGCGACTTGGTTTCTTTACAGGCACCTGAAAAATTCATCTTGGCAAAAAAATGGAATTAAACGTGGATTATCAAGACAAGAGTGCACCAATCAACTTAAATCATCTATTGGTGATGAAGCTTCATCCTTGGTCAATGTGAAAAACCGGTACAACGAATTCAATCAGTTCGCTCACCGACGAATTTGGTGAAGGTCGTCCAAAATCGGTCGTTGTGCCAGAAAACATCGACGAAGTATGTGGACTGATAAAGCAGGATCGTCTCATTTGACATACCATGAGATTGAGGCATCCCTGGGCATTAGTATGACTAGCATACATACAATATACATTTGATCGTCAGAAAGGTTTGTTCACATTGGATACCGCATAATTTTACAATCGCTCAAAAGAAGGCTCGTGTCGATTGGTTGGTGCAAGCAAATGCTGAAGAAATTCATGCGAGGTGCGTCAAAAGCCGTCTACTCAATCGTGTCAGGTGACGAATCGTGGATATATGCGTATGAGCCCGAAACAAAACAGCAGTCGACCGTCTGTGACTTTCAAGACGAACAAAATCCAAGAAAAGTTACTCGTTCGCGCATCACATCAAAGCAAATGATCGCATGTTTCTTCTCGAAATCCGGAAATGTTGCGACCGTGCCGCTTGTGGAAAGAAGAACAGTCAATTCTGAATGGTATACAACCATTTGTTTGCCTCAAGTGTTCGATGTACTGAGGAAAACCAACCGACGAAGACGACTCATACTACATCACGATAATGCGAGCTCTCACACTTTGGCCGGAACAAATGAGTTTTTGGACGCTCAAAGCATCGAATTGATGGCTCATCCGGAGGTTTTCAACTTTCGAAAAACCTGTTGATGGCTTCAAAACGCATTTGCTGTGGAAAAACTGCTTCACAGTTCGGGCGAATGCAAAAGTGTATTGGTAAACTACCGTTTTTTCATGGTCAGTCTAGAAATATATGTTGCAGCCCCCGTTTTATGTGCGGGAGTGTACTTAATAAACTCCCAAAGTTTCATGGTAATCGGATGAAAAGCGTAGTAATCCATAAGAATCCATAGAAAAATTGTATGTGTTATACCAAATACATATATCCGAATGTTAGACAACGCACCTAGTCATGCCACCAACTGTTGTGCCTTTGATTAATCGCATGAATCAAAATGTGATACGCAAAACTAACCTGTGCTAAAAAGAATATCATTATTAGCTGTGAGGAAAAATGACATCACTCAGTTTTGAAAAAACTTATACTTTAGAAGAGGCTGCTTCATGCAATCAGCTGGAGGCAAATGCAATGTTTATAGAATGCTTCAATGCAACCAAACCAAACGCCAAAACGAAGTGAATATGAAGACGATGAAGTTCTTTTGTGCTCACCGCGACAAAAAATAATGCAGTAAAAATAGAGAGAAGTCCATGATGTACAGAGTTTACTGACAGTTGTTATCTCGGCGGTAATTTTATTAACCTTCACTTCGCAAATTCTTTCAATAAGAATAGAAATTTTTGTATGTATTCCTATTTTCCTGCAAATTTATTATTTAAAATGTCTTGCATTGACATACACAAATATGTATTATGAGCAAATAAAACGAGATTTCTAACAAAGCTCAGAGCATTTTTTATGAAAAGGATACTAAATCGAAATTTGCACAATCACACGAGTTCGAAATTATTCTTCGTAAAATTGTTAAAATAAACTTTATACAATTTATTTTGATGCAAATGATATATCAAACAAAACGTAAACTGCTGCTTATTTTATTGCACATTCAAAGTAAACAAGAATTGCACAATTTATTTAATTTATTTATTTCTGATAATTTGAATATGCCAAGCTTATTTATTCAAGCATAAATAAATAAATAAAAGTTTTCTTGGATTTATATGAAATTGCAATTTTATTGAGCCAATAGTCAACAATAAGAAAGACAGCGAGATAGAAAGAGAAAATTTTTATTTCATTTTCAATGCAAATATTTCTTATAGTACGTAGATACAGGGTCAGTTGTTTGAATTACTTTCTATGTACAAATTCGTTTGTATGAAAAAGAAAATTGATTTTATAAACGTTTCAAAGTTGAAAATGAGTACAAAACTACATCTTTAACAGTGTCGACTTACAGCAAAAGAATTAACACAAATTTAAAGAAATAATTCCAAGTATCTTCTTCGAAATATTGAAGAAGATAAGGAGCATTCTATAGTTCATGATGACAATGTAAGAAGGGACTAATTACAAAAAGGACAAAGATGAGGAATGGTGAATGTTCTAAGACTTTTCTAAACGGAGTCTCAATGCTATTTTATTACACAATGCAAATGTTTTCGCACCAGTTCCCGTAATTCATTCAAGATTGTGTTGGAGAAAAGTAAATATAAGGATTATATATGGCAAATTTGCGAAGATCTGAAAATAATTACAATGTTGCTCGGGCAACAAAGTGGTTTTACCAAATTGTGTTTCTTATGTGAATGGGAAAGCAGAGAGGAAATCTGGTAACGGCTAAACAGGAATCACTGAGATTATGGAGAAGTCATTTCCCCAACCTACTCGCAGGCGATGAAGCGCACAATTCCGCCGATAGAGAAATGACACCGGAACCACCAGTTAATGATGGCACTATTGTAGAGCCAACGGACTATTACGAGGTTGATTCAGTTATTAAAAAGCTGAAAAATAACAAAGCGACAGGCTCTGATGGGCTGCCAGCTGAGTTATTTAAGACCGGCGGCGAAGAGTTGGTTAGGAGTATGCACCAACTTTTATGCAAGATATGGTCCGATGAACGCATACCCAATGACTGGAATCTCAGTGTTCTCTGTCCTATCTTTAAGAAAGGAGACCCCGTAGCTTGCGACAACTACTGCGGAAGAGGTCTCCTTTCCATTTAATATAAGACACTGTCGCGCGTATTGTGTCATAGGCTGAAGTCATATTCGGATTCACTGATAGGACTATATCAGTGTGGCTTCAGACCAAAAAGGTCGACCAGTGATCAAATATTCACATTACGCCAAATATTGGAAAAGACCCGTGAGTTCAACAAAGACACTCACCACCTATTTGTCGATTATAAAGCCTCATTTGACACGCCGATACGTTCGAAGTTCTTCGACGTCCTGTCTGCACTAGGTATCCCGGCAAAGATTGTTCGTCTTCTCAAGGTATATGTGAGCAGTAAAAACATATCACCAGCTCCATGGATAGGGCTACCAAGAAGGTCATTGGTTATACAAAACTAATGAATAATTTTCGGTACGACGAGGAGTGTCGCAATGCAACTGCAGAGAAGAACGCGTCCTATCAGCGAACTCTGCAGTCGGGAGCAACGCGAGCTTTTACAGTGCGATATCGAGGGAAACAGAGTGAGGAAAAACACCTTTTCAGATGCAAGAAAAAGAAGCAAGAAAGGCGGGAGTTTGAGGATGTTGAGATATTATGTGACGGAAATGAAGCTCGAAAATTTTATCAAAAGGTTAATCGTCTGACTGAAAGTTTTAAAGCCGGAGTAACTTTCTGTAAGGACGAAAATGGAAAACTGGTTACGGAGGAACAGGAATTACTGAGATTATGGATGAGTCATGTTTCTAACCTATTCGAAGGCGATGAAGCGCACAATTCCGGCGATAGAGAAATGACACCGGAACCACTAGTTAATGATGCAGAGCCACCGGACTATAGCGAGGTCGATTCCGTTATCATGATATTGATATCACCGGCACATAAGAATGACGAGTCAGCAAGGCGTTCACGAAGATTGAGATACTATTTTGGCTCATGGGTCTAGCGGTGAATGAGGACAAACTACTTGGTGTATGCTCGCACGCCACAATCGTGCAATGTTGTAGAAAACTTTATCTACCTTGGATCACGAGACATGTGTAGGCAAAATTAATCGTAAAAATTTACAAGAAATGATATATATCTCATTTAAGAATTTTCAAATAAACATGTTCCTTATCTCACAATCTTATCTTCAAATATTGTCAAATAGCTAAAACGTTCGAAAGCTATTTGGGTGACCATTCCAACCGACATTTTCAAGAGAAGCCAGTTGCATTTTTTTTTTCTTCTCCCGCTTCTTGAAAAATATTTTATTACACAAGTTTTTTAGGATTTTGTTTTTCAGTTGTATAAGAACTCAAAAAAACAAATCAAACTTACAAAAATATAAAAGAAACTCATAACTTTATATATTGTGTTCCGATGCTATTCAACTTAGACTCGCTCCCCCTTGGGCGTTGGCTATTTCAAGCACTTAATTTGGCTTTGGATTGCTCCAATTTGAAAGCAATTTTTCTTGCTTAATAAACATTTCAACTCAACTTTAATTATATTCATTTCTTCGTTCGTCGTCTTTCGCATCAAATGAAAATACTGCAAACCGAATCTGGTGAATCTTTTAAAGTGCTTTAAAATTGGATGCCTAAATCTGGCTTCGTTTATCTTTGCTTTTAGCTGCTGCTGGTTTATTATTATTTTTTTTTTTTTTTTTTCCTTTTATTTTCAACTTCGCATTTTGCAATATTTTTAAATTTAGAGTACCACAAAAGCACAAATACGACTCAACAGCAGACGGAAACGGAAGTCACTCGTCGCATGCACTTGACGTCGTCCTCAGCGCTAATGGAGTTGGCACCGGAGTCGCCGTCACCATCATCCATACATTTTATATGCGGGTCGAAACAAAAGAAGCGAAGCTCTTCTCCGTATTCCGTGTGTATGCGGGTAGTCTTGTAGTATTGTCGTCGCAAGAATATTTTGGGTTAAATTAGCTTATGGCTCCGTAGGCACTTAAAAGCAATTATGTGGCGCTCACACGAACCGCCAACGTTGAAGTCGTCGATCTGTACGTAGTACGTAGCCGCATGCATGTTTATACAAAAATATTTCTCCGGAACTCTTTGCCCAACAGGAGCAGAACGTAATCCTTATGAGCTTAATATGCTTTAAGCGTTTTTGAAGCGTTAAAATGCCACTCGAGTGTGTGTGTACATACAAACGAGTACATACGAGTGTGGGCTAGGGTGGCTCGGTCTATAGCGGGTGTGGTTGGGCGTTCTTATTTGCTTTATTTTAATTAGTTGTTGTATTTGCACATGCACTGAATTCGGTTTTTAGGGACATTGTTCCTGCCTTCGTTAAAGTACTGCTTACTGTCAAACGTGTATGCAAGCGGAAGTGCTTTGTTGTTGAAGCGTGTCAAGAGTTTTCAAGTTTATGGTGGGTCTATATACACGTATGGATTGAATTAGGATACGAAGGAAAGCATTTTTAGTTCGAAAATTCTTCTCTTAAAATATTTTTGTTTTTGATGAATTAGCAACAATTTATTTTAATACTATTAAATAGGGATTAAGCTAATCGACACATTACGCTCTTAAGAAGTCGGTAAATGTTGGTAATCTTGTTACTTTTTGGGGAGTAGGAGCGAAGCTGCTTCATTCAATTAATGCTATTTTGATGCTTCTGCAAATAGCTCAACGTGTGCCAACGTTCCCCTGGGTAACCAATGAGCAATTTGTGCAAGTCTCTCCCCTTAATTAGCATTTGGTGTGCTGGGCTTAGAAGCCGCCAATGCAAAACAATTAGCACCAGTAAAGACAAAAAAAGGAGCCCCGTATATGAACTTTGTATAGACGACGGCGAAAAGCTGGCAAAGCTGCATTAAAAACAGAAAGCCAATGTGTTCACAGCCTTACTTTTACTACTACTGCTTTAGTAAACCTCTCTGTCTTCTAAAAATATATTTGAGCAATGCAGATATGTCACTTGCTATATGGACATGATTGCCTAGGAGGTCATTGGCATCTGTAGCTAACTTCTGGTATGACGAAGAGTATAGCAATACTACTTCAGCGAAGAACATCGCAAATGAAATGAAAGTCTTTCTATTTTGATTTTCATTTCATTGGCGATGGTCTTCGCTGCAAAAGTAAAATTCTTTACAAAAGCCAAGCGCTTGACCGAAACTTTTAAGCCCGGAACTACTTTCTACAAAGACGAGAATTGAAGTCTGGTTACAGATGCACATGAATCACTGAGCATACTAAGCAGTCTTTCTGTAATCTGTTATAACTAATATAGCTTTATATACGAAATGTGCGAAAATATATGTTCGAAAATATATGTTCGAAAATAGATGTTCGAAAATAGATGTTCGAAAATAGATGTTCGAAAATAGATGTTCGAAAATAGATGTTCGAAAATAGATGTTCGAAAATAGATGTTCGAAAACAAATGTTCGAAAATACATATTCGAAAATACGTGCTTTAAATATAAGTACGGAAATACATGAGAGTACATGTTCGAAAATTCATGTTCGAAAATATATGTTCGAAAAAAGATAAAAATAAACAACATTTAAGTTGATAAAGTCAAAGTGAATAAAGAAATAAAAAGTAGAAGCACAAGACGAAGTAAATGTACTCCAGATATAATTCCTTACTCCCTGTGATGCCGCTGTGTTTAGCATTGTTTCAATGAGAATGTATTAATTCATCCAGAATCTCCATCCGAAACCATTAATTCAGCTATTTTTCTGTACAGTCGTCGATGCTCTCTCTGAATTGGTGAGATATGGTTAGGAGTGTATTGCAATTGGTACATGATGAGGTTTTGTTTAAAATATAATTGTGTGCTAAATGGTGTACTCAAAACTTGTTCTTTAAAATTTTCTTGCGTCAATCCGGGAAATTTCTGATGTATCTAAGTTATCATGGCAAATACCAAAAGTTGAATGTTGGTATGGAGCAGGTGCGCATTGCAGATAATGTTGAAGGCCCTGTTTTGATTTTTTTTAATAATAGATTATTTGCTCATGCTGGCAGTGCCCCACAACGGAATTCCATAGATCCACATAGGTATTTAATATTGCTTTGTCAGCATGAGAGTTATCCTTCGACCGATCAGCCATTAACGTTTTTTTAGCCTGTCATTGAGTTGAGTCGTTTTGGTGAGCAAATGAAGACGCAATGTTTCCTTTTTTTCCAGCACCATGCTCAGATGCTTGACTGTAGCGCTTGCTTGGAATGACTGTGTCGTCGAGATAAGCTTGGGAACAGTCTCCTATTCTTAGCATGCCACACCTTGTCCAGAAATACGACAATACTTAATCTTCTCAAATGCCTTCAGTATCCTCTCGACTACTCTTTGAAGCCAAACAGATAATAAGGGATTGAACCAGCCTCTTCCAGTATTGGTCGGAATCTACACAGGAGTAGTCTTTTGAAGCGTACCGTCAATAAACTTATGTGGCTATATGAGGCGAAATTGGCTGCAGGCTTCCCAGGTTTACGAATGAATATTATTTCGGAAAATTTTCACTGAGTGAGAAAGTGGCCTAGCTGGGAAGCATTTATTGATAATCTTGATGATAATGGAGGCTAAAATGGCAGGAACGTCTCAACTGCAGGAATAGGTAGTGCCATTTGACAGGTAAAGTCTAGAAAGTTAAGGGTTTCCTCTTTCTCGAGTTGGGTGAATCTTCCAAAGGGTGAGCATGCTTCGTATAGGTGGTCGGCGAAGGCTGTAGCTCTTTGTGCATCCGATCGGTGTGGCATCCTTGACAGGTTGCTCACCTTTTTATAGGCCTTTTGATGACCTTAGTTTGCAGCCACAGGTTATGCTGGAGGTCGCCCGGTTCAACTTCTTGGAGAAACTGCTCCAAAGACTCTTGAGACTGAACAAGAGTTTCTTGGCATTCTCCGAGGCACTATTAAAGGCTGATTTATTTATTATTCTTGCACAGGACGTTTGCGTTCCATAGAACGATATGAAGAATGATATAATTTTTGTTCCCATTCTACCGTCGGTGAGTTCATCTATGATAGTGTGAATGCCTAAAGTATGACTACCTTATAATATGATGTTTAAAGCAAGCCACCATAGTCGTTTCGATATTATTTTATCGAGCATTTTCGATATGCAGCATCGGTTAAAGTTTATGGAAGTCTTGTCTATATTTTGTTTAGGTCTGGGGATTACATTACTAACTTTTAATTGTTAAGGAATATGAGTTTTCAGGATGTTAATGAAGAGGTTACGGAGTCTTTGCACTAGATTTAGATGTAGGTTTTTTAGCATAGGGTAGCTTATATGCGTTCAACGACTTTCAACACGACGATACGAACGATGACCTATCTACCCTAGCTAACCCAGCAAAGATTGTTTTTCTTTGCAAGATGGAAATCAGGCTCAAATTGGGCTCAACAAGCAAATTAGTAGCATAGCTCTCTCTCTCTCCATGGAATAAAACCAAGATCTACAAAACGCTTTTAGTTCAGGACATGCTATGTGACGCATAAGCATGGACCGTCATTTAATCAGATTAAAGGGCATTGCAAGTCATCGAAAGACTAGTTTCAGCCTCGTATAATCCATTAGCTGTATGTACTATTAAATGAGGTTAATATAATCCAACGCACACAAAAAATTCCAGCAACTACAGTGGACTGGTCATCTTATGCGGTTGTACGAAAGAACTCCAGCATGTATGGGATATATGAGGCAGGCCAAACTTAATTGTTGGACAGTTGTTCTTTGAAGGACACCAATTATGATAGTGAGGAAGAAATCTAATAGTTATGGTGGAATTCTTAAATCGAATTTGGTTTCATTTCACCAAAATCAATACAATGTGACTTTTCTCTACTGGACATCAAACTTTTTACCTAAAACTTATGATCTTCCAATATTTATGGAATTCCATATGCTATGACAACATGACACATGATGTGTTTCGACAGCAGATTCAATCCTATTTGTAAGTGCAAAAGCATCACTTTCTGCAAATATTCAAATACTTCAAAATACGCTCATTATAATTGAGTATATTTATGCATCGTCCTGTATATAGTTTATCTATCTATCTGTATGTATGCTTTGCATACGGCAGAAGCATATTTAATATTTATTTTCATTAAATGAAAATCTGGCTGAGAGCAAATGCAGCACTTGACAAAGGAATTTTGCTCCTGCTGCCGCTTTCGATACTTAACTTCTCTGAACTAACGCGTATTGAAAGCACTGCAGCACTGAAGGGTCCTTACACATGCTGAGTGGGGACAGCGCTGCATGTGGCAGCCAAAAACGCGTGGGTGTTTGTATGGTAGGCAGCGTATTATGCCAGGCGGCTGGTTTTGGAACTGTTTCCTAGGTAACACAAATCAAACAAAATAAATGCATTCATGTCGAGATGCGCCAGCATATACATGGATTTAATATACAATGTATTGGTATATTCCTATATACATACCTCTATATACATATTTGATTACAAAATACGAAAGAGAAATAGACAGAGAAAAGTAGCGAAAGCTAGAAAAAGACGCAAACAGATTGCAAAATAGATAGAGAAAGTATGTATGTAGATGTAAGCTGCTTCAGCATGCATTCTATTTGAACACTCACACAAGGATATATAATTATTTCTTATTGTGGCTGCTATCAAACTACTAACATTATTTCGGTTTAATAATAACATGCGTACAGCGTACAGCGTACATCCACGCATTCATGCATGCCGACACACCCATATTTGCAAGAAACAATTTAAATCTCAACCCACTTGTCAAATTGTACTCTGCATGGCAGTCCAGTGATGAAATCAAGTCTTTAACTTGCAAAATTATAGTTGTAACAAGTTATGTTAGGCCAGGTTTGTTAAGTTTGGATCCTGTTAAGTTTATTAAAAATTATAGGTATTGTGGTTTGCTTGTCTATAAGAAATATACCACCTTAAAGAAAAGTTCGGTAACCGTGTTGTTTTTCACCTATAACTGATTTGGAACCCAACATTTTCTATTTTTGTCCAAACGTAAAGAAGGAACTACGAGTCCCGTATCGGATGAAGCGTTTAAATCATTAAATGTTTTGCAGATACCTTCTTGAGACATTTCCATTAATGAATTATTAAAAGCAACATTAGTATTGCATCACAAAATATTTCTCAATTTTGAAATTTAAAAAAAAAAAACCATATTGAGCAATTTATTTGCCTTTAACTACATATACATATATTGTATACTAGCTTTTACCCGCGACTTCGTCCGCGGATCTTTCGATAAAAAGTAGCATATCTAATTACTTATCATATTTTGCCTCATTTGTGAAACTATACGGGGGGTGGTGTACCGCCCCTCTAATTTTGAACAAACTTAACCCGATTAATTCTCGTGATCCTCTTAACATGTACATATACCAAATTTCATCTCTGTACCTTGAATGGATGCAAAGATATGACAAATTTTGATTATCGCTTATATGGGGGGGGTGGGGCAACGCCCCCTCAAATTTTGTCAAAACGTAGCCTATGTTCTTTTCCATCATCCCATCTATCTCTATTCCAAAATTCAGACGAATTGGTTGAGCGTTTTAGCCGTAAGAGAGGAACATCCATACATACAAACTTTCGCATTTATAATATTAGTAGGACTGTATCCCTATATTGCAAGAAAACACAGTAGACTACTTATAGCAATATAAATCCGAAAGATCAAACTGGAAACTGGCCAATGATATTTACACAGAAAATAGGTTGAGATGGACCGTTGGTTCATTCCAACTTTACAAATACCCCGGTGTCGTGAAAATTTTTCGGCTTTACTACAGAAAGGGGAAATCCTTTCCTTTGGGCCTATTGCCGAATGCTGAAAATGTTTAGAAGTAGCCTAGCACTCGGCTATATACCAATGCGCTGAAGGAAAGTAAAGGTAGCGTTAATGCCGAAGGCAAGTAAGACGGACCCCTTTCTCGCTAAATTCGTTAGGCCAATTCATCATCAGGACCGAATACTTGATGGATGCCCCACTTCATAGAAATCATCAATTCAGATCGCCAAAGGAACAGCCAGTTGTGCTTTAATGGACATAGAAGGTGCCTTGAACAACACATCTCACACGGAAGTTGCAAGGGCACTCCACAAGAGAAATATGAATCCTGCTCTTACCAGATGGCTACTAGACTCACGAACAGTCTTGACTAGTCTACTTGCTAAAAGTATCACAGTTAAACTACAAAAGGAAGCCCTCAGGAGGAGCATACTATCACCTATCCTGGGGATCCTTGTAGTGGGAGAATTATTAGACTCTTTTATAAAAAATGACATCAAATGCCAAAGCTATGCTGACGACGAGTAATTCTTTGTACATAGCTATGTAGGGGGTACATGAACGCTATTTTCTACGATAGCCATCTATTAGAGCAGTAAGTTCACCTGTGATCAAATCTGAACTGGTCATGGAATGCATTAAAAAACCTAGGAAGTTTCAACAAGATTACATGATACTGGGAAAAATATAAAGAGATACGGGCACACCAGGAAACGAGCAAGCAGAAGACTTGACAAGAAGAGGAATAGCATCTCCCTTCGCAGGTTCAAAGCCATCCTGTGTACTCGAAACAGCTATAGTGAGAATCCTGTTAAAAAAAAAGGAGCATAAAGCCAGAGACTTTTTCTGGGAAAAATGTGAAGGCTTAAGACAAAGTAAAAAACTGCAGGACCCCTACAATAAGTAAAGATCGGAAATCTGGAACGGCGTACTGCAGACTTAGAAGACACCGGACATCTTAAATTGTAATCGAGAGGGACAGCACTTGCACAATTTGTCCCAATTGTCCAACTTTGACCCCAACCAGGCACAAGTACCTTGGCAATTACCAAGTCACAGGAAGGGCGGTGTATGCACTTAATCCTTTAAACAATGTGGGCTTTTTCAGGGCAGCTGGGCTGGATAAGGTGTTGTAGGCAAACTACGTTGCCTACGTTGAGGGTTGCTGCATATATTTCTAGCCTAACCATGAAAAAACGGTAATTTATGAGAGAAAATCGCTTTAATTTTTTTCAAAATATTCACCATTTTGTGAAGCAGTTTTGCCACTCCAAAAGAGCTACCTCAAAAGCTTCTTCGGGAGTTGAAAACCGCTGTCCGCGCAGTTTATTTTTGATGTGAGGGCACAGAAAGAAATCATTTGGTGCCAAGTCAGAGCTATACGCCGAATGATCCATCAATTCGATGTTTTGGGCGTCCAAAAACTAATTTGTTATGGCCGACACTTCAGGACCGACACTTCGGACACTTGAGGCAAACAAATGCTTATATACCATTCAGAATTGACCGTTCTTCTTTCCACAAGCGGCACGGTCGCAACATGTCCGGACTTCGAGAAGAAACATGCAATCATTTGCTTCGATGTGCTGCGCGAACGAGTAACTTTTCTTGGATTTTGTTCGTCTTGAAAGTCACAGACGGTCGACTGCTGTTTTGTTTCGGGCTCATACGCATATATCCACGTTTCGTCACCTGTCACGATTGAGTAGACGGCTTTTGACGCACCTCGCATGAATTTTTTTAGCATTTGCTTGCACCAATCGACACGAGCCTTCTTTTGAGCGATTGTAAAATTATGCGGTATCCAATGTGAACAAACCTTTCTGACGACCAAATGTGCACGTAATATTGTATTTATGCCACTCATACTAATGCCCAGGGATGTCTCAGTCTCACGGTATGTCACAGGACCATCTTGCTTTATCAGTTCACACACAACATCGATCGATTATAGACGACCTTCACGAAATTCGTCGGTGAGCGAACTGCGGCCACGATTGAATTAGTTGTATCAGTTTTTCACAGTGGCCAAGGATGGAGCTTCATCACCAAAAGTTGTTTTAAGTTGATTGATAATCCACGTCGAAAATCTTAATAAATTATCTCATGGCTGAGATGACTTTTTCGCGTGCCTATAAAGAAACCAAATTGAGCTCGTACGTCAAAGTGTTCACAGTAAGTTAGGCCTAAAAAAGGTCAGACTTTACAATGGAGATTGCATCTGGCATCTCGTATTTAATAATAGTAATTGATGTGTAGCAGAGCACGCCGATTCAGCTAAAAAAAATAGCTTGCCATGATAAATCAAATATTGTAAAATTAAATTAAATTAATTTTTATTTATCAGCCAAGACAAAGGTCCACTAGTATTCTTCTTCCAATTTCTGCGATATGACTCTGCGTCTAGTTATCGTGCGAAAGCAGTAAGTATTAATTTTCTCTGTCATTAATTAATTTGAATAGATTCTTCCTTTATTAAGAACTGTTAAAGCGTCAACTTTATCCTTTTATAATTTGCTAGTATACATCTTAAAATTAAGCAGAAAATCCTTTATACGTTTTTAAAGAATTTTCTCTGTGAAATTTTATTAAAAAAAGTATCTATGTGTATGCACAAATGTATATGTATGTGTAGGTTGTCTACTACATATCGCTTTGCTTTACTTAGAACGGTATCAAAATGAAATTTGCATCTCAACCGAGATTGTTTGCTGACAGACGGACAGACAGACAGACAGACGGACTCATGGATGGCATGAATGATTGTATATAGGTGATACAGTGTGCTTAAACTGAATGTTTTACTTGTACCTTAAATAATTCTTATCTTCATACACACACACACACATTTTATATTATCCTTTTTTAGGCCCTGTACCGAAGGTACAAGAGCCTATTGGTTTTGTGCAAATGTATGTAACAGGTAGAAATAATGGTCGGAGACCCCCCAATGTTACCCCCATTATGGTCAGGAGTGATAGAGGAGTCGATATAGACATGTCCGTCTGTCCGTCCGTCCGTCTGTCCGTCTGTATGAACGAAAGGATCTCGGAAACGGTAATAGATAGAGACTTCGTGTTTTTTGCATTCGACTAGGACTGCTCCGGAATTTTACAAGTTTATTTTAAAATTTTGCCCCTCCCCACAACACCACCCCCCCCCCCCCCCCTTCCCCAAAAAATCACCCCCAAGGCTAAAAATTGCTTCGGCACACCAGTATAAAGATAACGCCTCTCTAAGCCAAAATCCAAAAAGTTCATCAAAATCGGATAATAAATGACGATTTTATAAGCAATTGAAATTGACTAACCCCCAATTTTCTTTTCATTCATATTTGCGAAGTGAGAAGTGGTCATGCGTTTGGTCATAAGCTCGGGAAACATTTAATGTGTTTGTTAGGCAAGCTGAACTGGTACAAAGCCTCTTACAGTCGGTTACGCCCGACTGTAATTTCCTTACTTGTTTATTATTAGTCTTATATCTCTGAAACATTCTGGCAGAGACATTTCAAGAATGCACTTAGTTGATTCAAGCTCATTTTTACTATAAACAAAATTTTTTTGGAAAAAATTCGAAAAACCGTTGGTGTAGAAAACTGCTGTTCATAAATTGAAGAAACCGATTAGTTAGGTTTTCATTACTAATGATGAAGCACTAGCAAAGCAATGTTGCCCAATATGGGGTGTTCATCCAAAGAAGCTTTCAGCATTGAAACCGATTTTAACCGACTTTGTGTCTGGATTCTATTTTTGAAATTAGCTTTGAACATATCTGATGATATAATTAAAATGATTTCCAATTTGCCAATCTCATTTGAATACTCCATAAAAACCAGAAGAATTTCCAACTCTTTGTGCTCAAACTTTCTCGGTATATATGGAAACATATCCGTAGTCACCTGGAGTATCCTGAAGTACTCTGGCGTTGATGCACCTCTTTTTTGATTTTGCACCATCAACAACAACATTGGATGTCCTTTTCGTTAAGAAGCAGCTTTTGAGCTCGAACTGCCGAGATGTTAGAATACTCTTCAGTTTGCTCCGAAGACCACAATGCTATACCTTGTCAATAGCTTGCAGAATATCCACTAACACAGCCACAGAATACTTCTTATGTTCCATCGCTTCAGGGGCGAAGTTGACAACACGGTGAAGTTGTTCCGAAAAGCAGTGACTTTTACAATATCCAAGCTGCCACTTTGAAATTGTTTGTGAAACGCTTTCTAGTTACAGAATCCGATTCTTTCCATCATCTTACATAGGGCAGCTTAGGAGTCATAGTAAGGAGCGCAGAATTCAACACGCTTCGAAAATATTCCAGTCTCAGGATGCTGTTAAAGAGAAAGACCATAAATAACAGTGCTCTAGTGCAGTGAAGCATAGCCTGGATATGCTGTTGACTGTATGTAAGCTTCCAGATAAAGTAGTTGGACGATTCATAAGGAGCAGCACTGGACAAAATGTTGTCAATTTGAGCTTCTTTGCGAGAGTTTTAAAAGAATGCAGTTTTTGAAACGTCAAGTAGTATTTAGTCATACTTTTTAATCAAGATCAATTTTATCGACTGGAATGAGGTTTCCAACAGACAACACGCAGTATCATGCAAAACTACTTCTGCTCGGATCATCGTTCGTTGCTCAAACAAAAAATAACGCAGAGAGACGAAAGTTACAGATCTGTATGGAGGCTACCCTTTCTGATAGTCTGGTCTAGACCTTAAAACAGCATATTAATAGCATTCCCGCAAGATACACAAAATTTTGGATTTATAGCTTAATTAAATTTTTCTCATACAAAACTCTGAATGGTGAACAGATTTGAATGGGTGACACACTTTCTAGTCGTCCGATATGGATTCAGCGCATCAAAATCCTTCGGGTATGTCAGGGCATAGACTTTTGTCAAATTTTGTCGGCCTGTGTAATCCAACCTTAAATCGCTAGTTGATTCTATGCCGTCTGATCCTAATTCAATTAAAATGAATAATGGAAATAATGAAAGTTATTACTGGATTAATATTAACAATGTTAAAACAGGAAAAAACTCAAAATGCACATATAAATATTTACTATGAAGACACTTTTTAATTTAAGTTTCTTTCTACATTTAATCGAAATTTCTTATTTTCTTTTTGTTTTTTTAGCCTTTACGACACTACCTTCAATAATGGAGAGAGGCTAATCGATTTCACCGCAGGCCGGAACATGGTAGTAGTACCAGATTTCAACACCTCAACATCCAAAAGGCTACATGGCTGAGTCCAGATCAGATTACACGCAACAAAATTGATTATGTTTTGTCGCACTAACTGAATGCTGCACGACCCAACATGTAGCGAAAGCTAGACGTCGGCAAGCTGCAATCAAAACAAGCCGATGTATTTTCAAACACACTCTCCCGACTGTTCTAGGAAACATCTCCGTCTTCTCAAGATATATGTGAGCTTTGGAAACACATCCCTCACTCCATGGATAGGGCTGTCAAGGATGTCATAGGTTATACAAAACTTGTGACTACATCTTGGTACGATGAGGAGTGTCGCAATGCTACTGCAGAGAAGAACGACTCTTATCAGTGAACTCTGCACGCCTTTTCATACACAAGAAAGGAACAAGAATGGCGGGAGTTTAAGGATGTTGAGAGGCAATGTGATAGAAATGAAGCTAGAAAATATTACCAAAAGGTCAAGTCTGAGCGAAGGTTTTAAACCCGGAGTTACATTCTGTAGAAGCTCAAGAATTACTGAGATTATGGAGGAACAATTTTTCTAAAGTACTTAGAGGCGATGAAGTGCACAATACCGCCGATAGAGAAAAGATACCGGCACCAGCAGTTTACAATGGTGCAATTGTAGAGCCACCAGACTATAACAAAGCGGCAGGCTCTGATGGGCTACCAGCTGAGTTATACAAGACCCGAAGCGAAGAGTTGGTTAGTAATATGCACCAACTCTTATGCAAGATATGGTCCGATCAACGGACCCAATGACTGGAATCTAAGTGTTCTTTGTCCTATTTTTAGGAAAAGAGATCTAGCTATTTGCGCCAACTACCGCGAAATAAGTCTCCTTTCCATCGGATATAAGATTATGTCACGATTATATTGTATAATAGGCTGAAGCCATATATGGATTATCTCATAGGACGAAATCAGTGTGGCTTCAGACCAAAAAGGTCAACCGGTGTCCGGTGGTCTTTGAATGGTGACACTATCACACACACAAAAGCGTTGTCAGGGTAAGAAAGAACCTCTCTAAACTCTTTGATATCAAGTGAGGTTTCAGGCATGGTACTGTCGTGCGACTTTTTCAATCTTCTGTTGGAATACATCTTACGCTAGTGCCCGTACATATAGAACATGTCGGGCTCGATCTTCCAAAAGGAAGTGATGCCGCTCACGTACGCGGCTGATATTTATATATCGGTACACAAGAACAGCGAGTTAGAAGGCGCTCCCGGAGATTAAAAAACCCTCTCAGCTCATGGGTCTGGCAGTGAATAAGAACAAGAGAAAGTACTTGGTGTCATCCCGCACGCCGCCATTACTCATTGGACGGTTAGTGACGATCGAGAATTTCAACTTCAGTGTTGTAGAACATTTTTTTCTATCTTAGATCCGAGATAACTAGCAACAACTACGTTCGCCTGGAGAATAGGCGAAGAATCACGCTTGCAAAAAGATGCTGAGCAAGGAAATTAAAAGTTAAGTCCTCTCTTGAAAGACTAAAATTAACATAACAGAGGCTGATAGTCTCGGTTCTACTCCAGCACGTATGGTTTACATGGGGGGCCCAAACTTGATTGGTGGATGACTGTTTGCAGTTGTTACTGAAAATACAACGGATTATCAACCTAATTTTACATTACAGTTTTCTGACTGGTGCATCCCTAACAGCATTGGGCTAGAAGATACATTATTTTTTATACCACAGCGTATAGATATGTTGATTAGCGCTGTGATATTCTTCGAGTTGTTCTGCGTTGGCCAAATTCGCCTGGCCGACAATAAGCGTATTTTACAAAAGACTCGGCTGGGATAAATCGTTTCAGGATGTGTTTCATATTCGTTAATTTGGCGCACTTCATTGCCAACTTTCAGTATAGATTGGCAGCAGCAAACTATCAACATTTCATTAAATGAATTGGTCAAACGTTTCTGGAAAATGGACACTATTACCAATATGGAGGGCACTATGTCACAGGTGGCTGTTAAAATAATCTTTTGTTAACTGGAACTACTATACAGCCAAAGCTTTTCATCACTTTTCTATTCAAATCTTTCAAGGTGGCCATATGCTAAGACATATGTAAGATGTATCGATGTGTCAACGTATTCTTTTCAGATAAGTACATGCAGTGCATACTTCGCCGTGAAAATTTAAATAAAGAAGTTCGAACCAAAACGACTGAATTTCTGTCAATTCGTGCAGCAGCTATCATACGATGAGGAGGAATCATTTTCTTTGGCTACAGATATCGTTCGATTTTCACGTAGACGATCTTATATCTGGCGCTGACGCAGTAGAAAAGGTTATTGAGATCAAAATTCCATTGAAACTATTACTAGATCGAGAATATTTTAATGTAGGAAGATGGTGCTCAACCGATCCTGCAACACTAAGTCGTATTGCTGCTGGGCATTATGAAGAGCTGACGAAGTTTTATGATGATGCCGAAGTTAGCAAAGCGATAGGACTTATATGGAATCCAAAAACTGATAGTTTTATATTCGCATTTACACCGATTTCTGTTCCATTTCACGCAACAAAGCGATCTGCTCTTTCTGCTGTAGCTCGCTTTTATGATCCTCTAAGTTTAATATCTCTAATCAATACAATGGAAATATTATTGCAGACACTTTGAAAAGAAAAAACTTCAATGGGGCGTGAGTCTGCCAGACTTACTTAATACGGCTTTGAAAGGTCTTTGTCAAGTTTCCGCCCTTCGTTTTACAGCCTCAATCAACTTGGCGTATATGCTTCGGTAAGAGCTGGAAGGACAAACTCTTTGCGTTTATAAACTCGATTTTCTTCTCATAGAAACGATTTTTAAAAAGTAATTTAAACAACTGACCCTGTATCTACGTATTAAAACAAATATTTGTGTTGAAAATAAAATACAAAATTTTCTCTCTTTGTCTCGGTGTCTTTATTATTGCTTGACGGTTGGCTCAATAAAATTGTGATTTCAAATAAATCCAAGGAAACGTGTATTTATTTATGCTTCAATAAATAAGCTTGGCATATTAAAATTATCAGAAATAAATAAATTAAATAAATTGTGCAATTCTTGTGTACTTTAGAGCATGAGCAAGGCCATCTGCAATAAAATAAGAAGCGATTTATTCTTTCAGATGGTAGACATAAATGTGTGTACCGGCTGAATGATTTCTCGGCATTTTTATATGAGATTATTTCATTAAATTTGTCTTAGAAAGTAGAGCAATGTACATTCGTTTTCGATTTGGCAGCATTGTTATTCAAAATAGAGGTTACAACATGCAGTAAATTGAATATCTGTTGAACCAGTTTAATAGTTGGTTTCATTTGATTTTTCGTCAATCTTTCAAGTCTCAGAGTTTATCGAATTTATGTGCTTCTGCATTCACATTGTGGACAGTTGAGTATATTAAACTTGTCTCGCAATCGCAACAAACCATTGACCAGGTGGTGTATGATTATTAGCATCGACTGTGTCGGAGGCATTTTCAATGTCTAGAGTAACCATACCCACTGACATCTTATTACTTATATTTTTTTATTAATAAAATCTTCAATTTAAATAAGAAGATTTGAGCAATTGTACCCAGTTCTGAAATCGAATTGCTCAGAGGGTAAATTATTGTGCTTTAGTAATATTCCAAAAAGGTTTAAAACGGTACAGGGCCTC
The DNA here is from genome assembly GCA_035044805.1 of Leucophenga maculata. Taxonomy (NCBI): domain Eukaryota; kingdom Metazoa; phylum Arthropoda; class Insecta; order Diptera; family Drosophilidae; genus Leucophenga; species Leucophenga maculata. The sequence goes on along the minus strand of JAWNNP010003526.1, from coordinate 118,169 downwards.
TTACAGTCGGTTACACCCGACTGTAATTTCCTTACTTGTTTTTGTGTAGTTCAGTTCTACGTATGGGATTGGCCATTTTGACCATGAAACCAACTATTAAACTGGTTCAACAGATATTCAATTTACTGCAACTTGCAACGTCTATTTTGAATATCAATGCTGCCAAATCGAAAACGAATGTACATTGCTCTACTTTTTAAGGCAAATTTAATGAAATAATCTCATTTTAAAATGCCGAGTTATCATCCTACCGCTACAGCGCAAACTGTTTGCGCACAACTGGGCTGGACACATTTATGTCTACCATCTGAAAGAATAAATCGCTTCTTATTTTATTGCAGATGGCCTAACTCATGCTCTAAAGTATACAAGAATTGCACAATTTATTTAATTTATTTATTTCTGATAATTTTAATATGCCAAGCTTATTTATTGAAGCATAAATAAATACACGTTTCCTTGGATTTATTTGAAATCACAATTTTATTGAGCCAACCGTCAAGCAATAATAAAGACACCGAGACAAAGAGAGAAAATTTTGTATTTTATTTTCCACACAAATATTTGTTTTAATACGTTAATACAGGGTCATTTCTGTAAGGATGAAAATGGAAATCTGGTAACGGATGAACAGAAATCACTGAGATTATGGAGGAGTCATTTCTCCAACCTACTCGGAGGCAATGAAGCGCACAGACCGCCGATAGAGAAATGACACCGGAACCACCAGTTAATGATGGCACTATTGTAGAGCCACCGGACTATAACGAGGTCGATTCAGTTATTAAAAAGCTAAAAAATAATAAAGCAGCAGGCTCTGATAGGTTGCCAGCCGAGTTATTTAAGACCGGCGGTGAAGAGTTTGTTAGGAGTATGCACCAACTTTTATGGAAGATATGGTCCGATGAACGCATACCCAATGACTAGAATCTCAGTGTTCTCTGTCCTATCTTTAGGAAGGAGACCACGCTGTTTGAACAAACTACCGCGGAATAAGTCTTCTTTCCATTGGATATAAGACACTGTCGCGCGTATTGTGTAATAGGTTGAAGCCATATACCAATTCACTGATAGGACGATATCAGTGTGGCTTCAGACCAAAAACGTCGACCAGTGAACAAATATTCACATTACGCCAAATATTGGAAAAGACCCGTGAGTTCAACAAACGCTATCTAACACACAAAGCGTTGAGCTCGATCTTTCAATAGGAAGTGATGCTGCTCGCTAACGCCGATGACATCAATATCATCGGTACGCAGGAATGGCGAGTCAGCAAGGCGTTCTCGGAGATTGAAAAACAGTCTCGGCACATGGGTCTAGCGGTGAATGAGGACAAGACGAAGTACTTGTTGTCTTCTCGCACTCCGGTATCGCGTCTTGAACGTCCAGTGACGATGGAGAATTTCAACTTCAATGTTGTAGAAAACTTCGTCTATCTTGGATCCGAAATAACCAGCAACAACAACGTCAACCTGGAGATCAGGCGAAGAATCACGCTTGCAAACAGATACTTTTTTGGGCTGAGCAAGCAAATGAGAAGTAAAGCCCTCTCTCGAAAGACGAAAATAAAGATCTATAAGATGCCGATACTTCCAGTTCTATTGTACGGCGCAGAGACATGGACCGTGATTGAGACGGACGACACAGCGTTGAAAGTCTTCGAGAGGAAGATTCTTCGCAGGATTTTTGGTCCTATTAGAGTCGGTGACGAGTTTAGGTCCCGTATGAACCGCGAACTGCACCCAGCGGCTGCACTGGGCTGGGCACCTCATTCGAATGGACGAAAGAGCTCCAGCACTCATGGTTTACATGGGGGGCGCAAACTTGATTGGTGGGCAATCGATGGAATGACCAGATATGGAGAGATCTCTCCGTACTTGGCATTCAAAACGACTGGCGCCAGTGCGCACAGGATTATGGAGGCTGGTGCGCTTTCCTGGACGCGGCCATGACCGGTAGACGGCCATTTAAGTAAGTAAGTTAGTAAGTATATACAAAAAACCATATATACATACCATCATCAATTCATTTGCTTTCTTTTTTTTTTTTTTTGTTTCGTTTACTTTATAAATTCGGTGTTGTATTTAGAAGCAATAATTGTATGTCCTTATTTAAAACCCCATTAAAACAAATTCAACGGTATACTTTACGGCTTACCGGAAATGTTCTTGGAGAAAACTTCAGCAGTAATCAGAGTGCTTCCGCCCATTTGAGTGACCAAGCCACTTTATCTCTTGTTGATAATAATATTTTATCATTAAACAATACGGTTTCTGATCCTATTGACTCTTATTATATTAATGCCTCCAAAATATCTTCGATTGTAAAGAGACTTAAAGCTAAAAAGACGAAATAAATAACAAATGCTTAAAGGTCCTACCCAGTAAAGGCATTAAATACCTCACAGCTTAAGTTAAAGCATGCCATCGGTTTTCTTACTTACGTCATTCTGGATAACAAAATTTGGTTTAAAGATCATGTTTCATACATACTCGATAAAGTTAACATTTTGATTAGCTCTTTTTATGCTTTAATAAATCGGCAAACTCGTCCAAATATTTCAAACAAGATGGTCATTTTTAAATCAATCGTTCAGCCCATCCTTTTCTATGAAGGCTCAGCCTGGGCAAACGTTGTAGACTGTCACATCAAAAAATTGCAAGTAGCCCAAAACAAATTTTTAAAAATGATTTTCAACCTTGCCTGGGACCATCCCACTGCGAATATTCATCTCATTACTAACATAAAATATGTAAAATATATCTTTAAATGCTGCTACTCAGCGTATCGACATAGTAATGAGCTAGTTTCATAATTTTAATATAAGTTTTTTAGTGTAAGTACTATTTTTTAACCCCGAATTTTATTGTCAACATCCGCCTTAATTACGTTTATTGAATTTTTTTCTAAACAACCTAAACAGATAAACTCAATCGGCTATAAATAAACATCCGCATAAAAATGCAAATGACTAGCAAGGACATTGGTGGCGCAGTTTCTTACTACCAAAGAAAATAATTCGATTTTTCTATTTCCGTAAAAAAATATTTTGACTGATTGCAGCGAATATTTCAGTAATCAGGCACTCAATTGTGGATTTATTTTAGAACGCTGAACAAAAAGCAAAATTGTGTGTAACTCGTAGTGAAGGAGGCTGTTTAGGCATTCGTGATTATATAGGCATAGGTCGTCGAAGTCAATCAAATGTGCGACAATCTATTTCACGTGCTAATCACGTTGATGACCAGCATGCGGCATATAATAAGAATATTCGTATTGGTTCGAGTATTACTGACAATTAATCGGATCAACAACTCGAACTCGTGTACTGCGACTGCCGGATATGGAGTCGATGGGTTGAAAGCAGTTCTTTGAACCTGTTGGTACACTCTATCCACAACACAGATTCGCGTGCAAACATACGCTCTTCTGAGTCTCCACTTAATTTGAAAAAGCACTGCAGTGGCGGGATGAATCCCAACTTGTGGTCTGACACATTGGGGTAGGTTTTCTTGAGATGCATTGAGGGCAGCCGAGTGCTTTTTATTGAGCAAACGTGCATACGCGTGCTCTAAGTCTTCAGGCCGCATAGTCTCGAGGTTTAAGTCCAGCGTAACTTCTAGTTACTTACGGAAAGCAACTAAATACGTTCCAGCTAAAATCAACCGTTTTATTGCCACTCTGGACTGCAACGAGCTTGCTAGTTCGACTATGAGGGCGAGATGATCGTATGAGTGTAGATACTCTCTCCTGATGCTCAGTTCATCGGCTCGAAATCCGACGATATATGTAAGCAGATCACCCCTGCTAAGTGATCTACTAGAACTCTTAGCCTACCTATGCGCAGAATCTCTAGCCAATCCTTATTGTTTGGTGCCTAGACCAGGTCTACATAAATGTTGTTAGGCATCAACTTCTCTATTACTTCTCTATTCACCACGCGATTTTATTTACATGGCGTCCAATCCCTGTACTTTGAACTCTTGCTGGTGGTGCTAGTCGGTTACGAAGGTTCACCGTGTAGACTGATAGGTGTAGTGATGCTTGTTGGTTTGCTATATGTAAAAATCACGATAACCCTCATCACTAAAGGAAACAAAAACAATAAACCAAACGAGTATGCACTGCTCAGGCAAACGGGCAGCAAAACTGGAATTATTTTGACTGTGCGGCAAAAATACAAAAATAATTTATTCTCTGCATGGCATCAACCATGCAAAGTATTAATTTTTCTCCATGTAACAAAAAAATCAAAGACTTTATACGTGAACAACTAATTGATGCAGTTAAAGGCCAACGGAAATAGGATCCTTTGGAAAAATACCCGATGGCTCCGCTTATATATAGCCATATAGCTGCGCACGTTGTGTCCGATATATAAATTTATTTATGTATTATTAAGGAGGACAATTAATGTCTATTAGCGGCAGGGATAAATTATAAAGAAAACAATTTATAAATAAATCCATTCAAAAATAAGCAGCAAAGGCGGAACTTGAAACCGAAATAAAAAAAACTGCAACTACAAAAATAAATGCAGCGCAGCTGGCGTCAAAATTGCTGCAGCAGCAAACTGCACGCACACACTTAAGCGTTTACGTGCAAAGGTCAAGCTGATTGCTACAAAATGCAGACAACAACAATAACTGCTTATTTTATACACCAACAACAAAGCTACACAACATATTCACCACAAAGCACTCCACTATGGCAAGATGTTACGCAGGGCTGCTAAACTACTTCATACAGCAAAATGAAATGCAGGAATTCGAAATTATGCCTTGTTTCTATAATTTTGTAGCCATAAAACGTGTTTCCAATAAAAAAAAAAAATGGCCATAGCAATAGTTGAAACAGACATTAGTAATTTAGAGTTAGGAGTGTTATAGAGTGCCCGCCTAACTTCAAATGGATCAGTAACGAGTTTGCCGCACTTTTCGGAGGAGTGGAAGCAAGTACCTTGTTTGCGGTGACTACAATTCACTGGTTAAGCACAGGTTACGGGGTAATCTAAGAGTTGAAAACAGAGATAAGGAACTAGCTGATTATGTTCTGTACTCAATTTTCTGGCAATCAGATACGCTTACCGTGCAAACAGCCAGCCAGGATGTCTTGACCTTGGCGTGCATTCCACACAGGAAACTAAAAATTGAAGACCACATGGACCTAATCAGACCATTAACCTCTCTTCAGCAGCCATGGCTTACCCTTCATCGTTGAGGCTTGTAGGTCGCAGTGCTTTTCAGTGGTATCTTAGTACCTAAATTTATCCGAATATAGAGCCGAAGTCTACTGATGATATAGACTTCGCATATGACCTATACAACAGAAAAGTATATGAAGCTGTAGCTATATATCGTCGAAATAGGACTAAACCTCCAAGACATGATCGTGGTATGTACATACTTACTAACCTCTGAACTACGCGCGCTCTTAAGTAGGAAGCGCCGGCTAAGAAAGGTAAACTTATGCACGCACTAGCCTATTGGTAAGACAGAATTGCTTAGGGTTGCGTCTGAACTAAGAGACGTTCTAATTTTGTCAACAATATGCTGGAAAATAAAGACACAGACAAAAATGCAACATTTTCATTGTCGAAGACAACTCGAAAAGCCAAGCGTCAACCTTTACGTCAGGCCCCATTGGAAAATGGAATTGGATAATGGTACCGGTCTGACACAAAGCTACGCTAGGCAAATTTTTCAAGTTGTCATTCACAGTAAGCAAGTGGCATGTGGACTGAAATATTGTACTCAATTAAAAAAAAAAAATTCTTAACATTCTAGAACCTTCTACTTTTTGACATTCTACAAAAAGTAACAAAAAAATATTCTGCATAGCTGTGCAGACTGTCTTGAAATTTGTAAAGAAATATATTCACATTTTATTGTGCAAAAACAAACGATCAGAAAATTATTAAATTACTATTCTATAAAAGCGAATAAAATGTTTAACAAAAAACTCGGCAACGATTTGAGCGGAAAAAAAATGGCGGTACCAGGTCCTCTACCTCCATTTTACGAAGAAGAAGAGCAACAAGCACAACAACAACCACAACAACCGGCAGCCATACCAACTCAACCAATTCAGGATACCAATATGAATATACCAACATTATTATTCGAAACTTACTATGATCCTTTAGAAGATAATAGTGAAAGTGAGGAATCGGAAGACGATAGCGAGTACGAGGAGGACGATGGCGATGACGACTATGAAGGTGACAAAGATGAACTGCACGAGTTTTTGTACAAACCATTTGAGTGATATTTATCATTTACTTAATTTTATGTTTAGAGAAGTAAGTATATCTTAGCAACAATTTTTTCTATTATATTATAATATAGCAATATGTATGTATATAAATTTTATTTACTACTTTCAGAAAACTATTTTTAGCTGACAAACAGCACCGAAAGCGTACAACAAAAACAGTAATTTTTTGTAAATTGAGGCAAACATTTTAATAAACTATCAAATAAAAATAAATTTTTCAAAATAGTTTTTTCAAAATGTGTTAATTGCGAACAGGTCAATTCTGCTGCTTTATTAATTCAATCTAGTTTAAGGATGCAATTCAACCCACAGCTCAAACGAATATTTTTTTTTTTTGCTACATCCCTGACATCCAATTGACCACAAAAAGCATTTACAATAGAGCAAAAGATTAGAGAGTGGAATGACATTCACCATCGTCGTAGCCAGTCGCAGCAGCACCCCGCACACAGAATACAATTTGTTGAATCTACGTAATCAAAAATGAAGAAAACAAACATAAAGCAAGCGCCCTTATGCGTTGCTGCCGACGCTTCTGCTTAGCGTGCATTTGCTGTGCGCCTGGTCAAATACTTAATTTGAATAATTTTCATTTATGCAAATTCTCTTAAAAGCATAAGCAGAGAAAAATAACAGCGCAGACGAACAGTTTTACAAGGAGCGAGAGAGAGAGCGAGTGAAATAGAGTTTATATGTAAATACGTGTTATGTATACTTATATATGTAGGTACATATACGTGTATGAATGCACAAGTGCGAAGGAATAAGAAAGCGCTGCGCAAAAAAAAAGTCACTGTAAAAGATAAACAAGGAAAATTTAAGCGCGTGCAGCTTGCGCAAGTAACTCGTAAGGAAAAGCTTTAAGAAAAATGCGGCGTAGTATATGTACATATGTAAGCAAACAGTGCAGCCGGAATACATTTTTAAGCGCCCACATCTTTTTTTTTTTTTTTTTGTGAAATAATACAAAGTAAAGCAATACTCGCTCAAAATAGTTGTAATTTGTACTAACGAGTAGTTTGATAAAATTTCAGTCGTTATGTTTTAAAAGCGTTTATATTTCTGCGTAGGAAATTTAATAAAAAAATGCATTGGCAAATATAATGCAATCAAAGGATGCCTTATACTAAATGCTTTTTCCAATATTTAATTCTACAAACATGTGTATGTAAGTATATAATACCACATACATACATATGCATTTGTGTGCGATGTTGTTTTTCTTTGTTTACATATTGTTTAGATTATTTAACTTATTTTTTTTTTTTGTAGCTTGTGTAACTTTTTTGTTGCGTTTGTATTGAAAAGTATCCCCTGTGACAAGTGCGCTTTGCAACGACTTTTATTTACAAAAAAAAAAAAAATTTTCCGCACAAACCCAATTAACGCAACAACCACCAAACCAACCTGCAGCATCAACACCACCTACCCCAGCATCAAGGACCAACGTCATCATCAGTTGAAGCGACACAGTAATTTCGCCCCCGCTCCCCCTGTCATGCTATTTCTTTGTCCAATGCAATGAAATGAACTGCTAGTAAAGCAAAATTAAGAAAAGGGGTTGAGTGAGTTTGTTGGCCAGCTGGAGACCACAACAGGCTGCAGGCACTAGTCCTGCTGCGCACGCAGCCGCATGTTTAATGCAATTAAGTGCTCCGTATATGGTATACATAATTATTTGTGTACGTGTGTGTGTATTAATTTATGTAATCACAACGGGGGCAGCAGCCGCAAAGCGTTGAAAATATTCAAGTTGCGTTAGCAGTTCAAATTGTCTGGTACCTGTGCTAACTTTAAAGTGTACAAATCTACGAAACAAGTTTATTCTGCGCTACTAAGCATATATTACAAAAAAATATGATTTAGCGCCACGCGCATTGGTCATCGCTAGTTGGCTTTTTTTGATAGTCTTGTGTGAATACGCATTTTTGACAGTAGACAGGCGATTGCTGCGTTTATATATTATAATATTGTAATATAAATCATCGGATACATAATATTTGAAGTAACTACTATATATAGGGATAAATTACTTATTTAGCTGACCCTGGAATCGTTTTTCGCTCATGGCTGCATCTACGATATTGTGCGTGTCGCACTATGAGCGTAAAAGTCAAAATTCAAACTTTTGAATTGCTTCAAAATTACTTTTCATATCGATAGATAATACTGAAACTAGCTTATCGATATATTTTAATTTATTTATATATATATATAATTAAATTACATTTAAAACACTTAACTTAAGCTATAGCGACGTGGCCTAAAGCTTGCTATGAGATACATTTATGATATATTTGAATAATATAACTAAAACTAAGCTATTATAAGAAATACTAATGCTTAATTCTATTCTACAATAATATTTACATTTGTACAGTTTTGAGGTTTTATATATTAATTTTTATTTAGTTATTTTTTTATTGAATCGTTGAAAACTTGGCTAGGTTATTTTTGGTAGGATTAAAGATTAAATTAGGTATAAGACTCCCTTTTCTACATCTTAATAAATACTTAATATTAGACTTAAGTTTAGTTATCTTACGTAGAGTTGCTTTGTAATTGTTAAGTGTAAGTAGAGTATTCTTGTTGTATTGAGGACCTTGAGCCTGCAAAACCTACCTATTGAAGTATATGTTTTATTGAATTAAGGGAGCCCAGCGTGCAACCACTCACGCTGGGCAGTGCCCAGTGCGCACCTATTTCTAACTGTATTGATTATATAATGTAAATGCAGATTTGTGAGTTTGGCATGTAATTTGATCAGTTCTACATTATTTGAATGAGCGGATTTGTTTGAAAATCGTTCATAGTAGATTTGCCCTTTTGGATTGTTTGATGTGAGATATAGAGAGCTTTTTCATACCGCTGTGTGGTTGTTTTTAATGAGGCGTTTTATGTCGGATGTATTAATAATGAGACGTTGTTGGGTTGCGCGTTTAGCTGTGACGTCTGTTAATTCATTGTCTTTAATATTGGTATATCCTGGGATACAAATTAATTCGAATTTTGAGTAATGTATAGATAAATGTTGCGTGCTAAGCAAGCGAAAAATTCTCTGAGCATATAAGGAATTTGCCTGGTTTCTTAATGAGGCATTAAGGCTTTTAATTCTGAACAATATACAGAGGAGTAGAATAGTAGGAGGCCAGTTTTTATTACTTCATTTTCTGTGGTAATAGCAAAGGCTGTGTTGTGGTTGAACTTTGAACCGTCTGTAAATATTGGTTGATGGCTTTTGTTTTTATTACGGATGTTATTACATATAAGCATTGCGGTAGATATGTGGGTTCATTAAAGTTTGACTATTTGACCTCATAGATGTGTCAATGGTTAATTGAGGAAGTTTTATTTAAAATGAAGGAGTGAGTCAGACTGATGTGACCCATTCGGATTCTCATTAATTTTATAGTTTCGTGTAGTGATATAGAATTTGAGATACGAAGTTTGAGTATAGTTCTATAGTATAGTTGTTTATGAATTTACGTATGTTTGAGTAATTGAAATTATTTTTCATTATCAGAGGATAACTTAGAGCAATTTTTGCCATTTGGTCTGCAAGTTCGTTGCCTATTATATCGCAATGTCCAAGAATCCATAGCAGAATATTTTTGTTATTAGATGGCATAATATTTCTAACAGCTATAGTGTAATAGTTTTTAATATTAATGTTGTTAATTTCTTTTAATATTGAGAAGGAATCTGTGCAGATAGTAGCATATTTACAAGCTATAAGAATGACCGAGATTTCAGCAGTATATATAGCGGAGAAATATGGTAGTAACTGATAAATTATTATTTCATTTGCTGTTGTAAGCCTGTATGTCACTCCCACATCAGAATTGTATCCATGGGTATATACAAAATTTATTTGATAGAGGGAATCTTTCAGTTCCCTAAAATGTTGTTGGTCTATTATAGATGGAGTATTAATTTTGAGAGTATAAGGGCATGTTGATATTGGTTTTGTTGAAACACCAGGGAGGTACGGATTCTTTTTTGTTTGTAATGGGTTTATTGATTTGGAGTTTATCGCATTGTTCTATTGTATTTGGGCAGCCTTTTTGGTTTTAAAATTTTTTTTATATCTATAGAGGTTTGGCATTGATTATAATTTAAAAATTTGTTAGTGTTGCTTGAATATGTCTTTAAATAGCAGGTTGTTGATGCGAGTGGTATGAAAAGCGCAAGATGGAAAGCCTTATCTCTGCGTATTTTAGTTTATTTAAAGCAGATTTCGGAGCAATTCCATGTAGGTGGAGACCGTAGTCGACTTTAGATATTATAATTCAATTTATTACATAAATCAACGTACATACTTGTGTGGCTATTGAATTTTTCGCTGAACAGGCATTTTAATATACATATTATGTCTTTAGCAAGTTACAAAGAAAGTACTTCAATATGCTGGTCCCATTTATAGTTTCTTGTAAAAGTTAAACCTAGTATTTTTAGGATTTGCAAGTTGAAGTTGTTGGATTGAAATAGGAGCTAACATATTTTTTTTTCCGACATAGATATATGAGGATGTTTACACTTAGTATTAGATAATAATGTACAGGAGTAGTTGCACCATTCATTAAGTTTATTGATCGCTATAGGAAGTTAACTATATAATTAATAGCTTTTCGTCCTACTTTCCAAAATGTGCATTCCTATCCTGTCGAATGCTTCGACGAAGTCAAGTGAAATTACTGAAAGATGATTTTTTAGACAAGGTAATCTAATCTAAGATGGCCGATTTATCCTTTCGGAAACCCATCTGGCGACTATTTAATAGCTGACTGTCGTTTGGCTATTATTTTGTCAAGAACTTTCGAAATGCAAGGATTATCTTGAATTACTAGAAGACACTTCCCTTGAAATTATTGTTAAGTAGATTGAGGAGTCGTTGCAAGCAGGGAGATACATTTTTTAAGATTGCATAGCTAATAGGTCTATTCCTGTAGTTTTTCTATTCAATTGATTAAGAGCAGATTTTAGCTCGACGAATGTTGTTTTATTTTCGAGATATTGTGCTGCTGAAGATGGTTTGTACCGTCTGCTATGGTTAATATTTGCCTTATGTTGTATAAATATTAGAAGAAAGCTACTGTCGAATTCTCACATAACATGTTGGATATTTCTTTGTTATTAAAAATAGTTTGCATTGTGACGTGGGGGTTTGTAAAACAGTGTATGTCATGACGGTGTTTTAAACCGCAAAATCTTTAAATGTTGGACCGTATTTTAGAAGTTTAGGTACTTGGCTTTGTTTCTGAAGTGAAATTTTGGAGCGATATTTTTTTTGTTTAAATTTTTATTTAAATTGGATCACTTTTTTTCTCGTCTTTTAGCTGTTGTAGTGGCTGGTCCCACCTCTCTTTTGAGGTGCCTTTGATGGTATTGTGGAATAGTTAGGTTAGCGCTTTGAATTATTGTTTTTGCCACGTTTGCTGCTCCTTGACTAATTTGAGAGCTAGGAGCTCTTTTGTTAGAGAAATTATCGTTAAGCCTCTGAAATAAGGGCCAGTTGGCTAGGGCAGGTTAAATGATTCGATAGCGAAATGTGAATTGCAATTTTTGGCAGTTGAGATACTACTATAAATTCATTATTAATATTTAAGATAGTTTGTGTTGGTTGTTAATAATGAGAGTGTGTATAAATATTTATATAATGTACATATATTATATATACAGATACATACATGCGTATATAAGTATATATATACATGCAGAATAAACCGAGCTATAGTAGGGAAGAAGAGATATCTTTGTTGAGTTAGGGAAGATTATGCTGAGTGATAACATATTGTAAGAATGTGATCCATCTGTGCGCAAAAACGTATGGAATTGCAAGGAATTTCTTATGTCTTGGTGTTGTTGTTGTCGCTTTGGGAAGTGAGTGAACCACAGTGTTCAGCGATGTGGAGTTAAATAACAAAGGTGGGTTGTTGCTAATTGGTTTGACTAGTTTCAACCAGTCAATTGCACGATGTAATGAAGACTCACTTTTTTTACTTTTAAAAGTTTTGAATACTGGGGTTGCTATAGGAGAGTCTTTAGAGTGTAGAATAGACTTAATTAGGTTAGCGGTGTTTATTTTTTTTTTTCTACATTCTAAATTCATAATATTCGATTCAAAGAGAAGGTTATTAATTAATGTTAATCCATAGGCTTCCAGAGCGATTCGTATGGCAGAATGATTTTAATTTTCAAAGTGCATCATTAAGATCAATAAAACTTATGGATTCTTCTAGTTTTTGAGCTGTAATTGAAGGAATAATGTTTGAATTGAGATTAATGTTTTTTTTTTGTTAAGACGAAAGTTAGAAGAGAAATTAATATCTTCAGAATCTTGTAACCAATATTCGTCCGCTATAGGCTAATTGAATGTGATTGGGCACAGAATACAGTGGATTGTGAATCGTTGTTTAATGCCGCAGAAAGTTGTAATGTTTGGCCAAATCATCTTAGTATTAGTTGTAGGTAGTTGACTCTAACCCTAAAGGTACGATTGATCATAAAAGCCTTTATAAGGTTTTGGAACAATTTCCCAAAGTTCAAGCCAATTGAGCACTGCATGTATAGGCACAACAATAGCAGATCTCCATGTGTGTGAACAAGATCATGTATCAAGCATTGTATTAAATGTATTTAGAAGTTGTTTCATTAAAGGAAGATATCATGGAATAAGATATGCAGTCGGATCTTGGGGTCTTTCCTTTTGCTGAATGGATTGAAGCTTCGATTTCAACCATTGTGAAATTAGCTTCTATGTGTCTGACGGAAGCAGATAGGCAGTTGTGGGAGTAGGAGTCAGAATGACATGAGCGTTCATGCTGAATATATGTGCGTGAAAAGTTTTCGTACGCAGAATACTTTCACCAGGATTGGCCAGAAGAAAGAAATTGGTCAGAAGATCGGCATCAAATCCAATACAATTAAGTGAATTTGGGGGTACTCCAGCCAGTCTTTTGATGTCGGACCGAATTTTTTTTGTAGTGGAAATATGAACATACGAGAATTAAAATTCTCGAGAGAATGCCGTTTTGCGGAATGTACTACTTTTTCGAATACAACTTTTGCTTTACGATAAGCTATGAGGTTAGTAGTATATAAATGTTTTTTATAAACTTGCAATAGGGACTGTTTAGTATTTTTAATTTTTTTCTAAAGTATTTGTTACACCAAGGCAGTTTGGCTTTATGTGGAACCCGTTTTGTTTGAATGATTCCGCAATACTCTACTTCAATCCACTACTTTTATGCATTTTTTTAATTCTGCAACTTGTCTATTTATACTGCTCATAGTTCAGGTTTCGGAAATATTTATACATTTTATTGAAAAAGTTCTCAATTTGCAATATTTGTTTTATATTTTGGCAGAGGTAAAGTTCTGTCTGGGTAAAAAGTAGTAGCATACGTTAGGGAGATTGGGTAAATGGAATATACTAAAGATGGACCAGGTACATATTGTGGGCAATATTTGATGATACCAATGAGATATCAACATGTGTAAAGATGCTGTGAGTAAAGAAGTGAGTGGGACAGCCATTATTAAGCAGAGTATAGCTTGTGCAATGCTTCTCACCCGTGATTTACTCCATAAAGGGCTCCAATAATTGAAATCTCCCAACAGTATAATTAGTCATGTAACGTGCTGAAGAGTACTTAGCATGTCATTCGTTGTAAAACTTTGGTTAAGAGGGATATACGTGTTAATGATATTTAAATTGAGCTGTAAGGCAGAACAGGAAAGCTTAGATTTAACTACATTATGCTTATGGGGGATGTGCCATCTAATATACCTTGCTTGCAGCATATATTATTAGGATGGGTATAAAAGTAGCCTGTGTATGCCTTGGGGCAGATAAACTAAAATGGCAAGTGAGTTTCTTGCAAACATCTAAATAGAATTGCAAAGGTAAAGTAGGAATTTTTATGTTTACAAGATGACTTGAAGCAATGGAAGGGGACTTGTCTACGAGTCAAGTTCTCCCATTGATTCGTCACAATCAGTAGATTGGATAGATGTGTTTGTTATTGAGTCAAATGAGTGAATTGAGTCATTTGAACCATTAGAGACATTAATTTTTGTTTTCTTTTATTTGTTTCAAAATGTTGTCATTGGATGCTAAAGCATCAAAGGTATTTTTGAGTGTTGTTATGCGTTTTTTTTTTTTGTAGAAGAAAAAGTAAAAGCATAAGGAACTGCTAGTGGAAAAGGGATATGGGAAATGGTGCTGGATTTTGTTAACATTATCTGGCTTAGAGTTGCTGAGGAGGTCGTTAGTGTTATTAAATATTTTCTGTTTGATGTAATTGAGTGCTGAGCATATATTTAGTTGGTGTGGTATGGTTATTCAATTGTTATCTTGGCAAAAAGGGCAAGATGATGGTGATTTGCTGTTAAGGTAGTGTTGGTGAATAAATGTTAGAGAGGCCCAGATGGATCCTGATAATTTTTTAATTTGGTCGAGCCTGTTGAGTTTGTGATGTAATCGCAGAAGTTTAGATTTGACGGGTTTATGTTTTTTTACAATTGATTGCAGTGTATGTTATAGGCGAATAACTGCGTAAAATAGAGTTTTTAATTTATATAGAGTGCTTTTAGGTGCGTGTCCATATAGGAACAATCCGCATTCTAATTTGGCGTTGAGTAGGGTATGCGTGTTGCAGTTGACCAAGCATTTTATGTGGATAATATGTGAAGGTGTTGGCATTTTTATAGGATGAAAGAGGCCCCTGAATATGCACCCCAGTATATAGCATATATCTTGTAATAGGCTATCTAGATTGTAGTTTCTGTTCTTGAGGAAATTTATTATTTTGAAAAAGTCATCAATTAATTTAATTTATTTCTTTGTGTAAAGTAATAATGTCGGATAACTTATTAAAGGCTTTGAAAACAGAATTACGGGTATAGGTGATTCTTGGGTTCTTTAAAGCATACAGGTTGTTTTGTGTACTTGTTTATTTTAGGGTCAATTTTCCATTCCTAGTGTTGGTCGATTATGTTATGCACACCCACTCGATCAAAGGCTCTTGAGAAATCAAGTGTGATGACTGAGGTGTGTTTGTGTGACTTCGCTATCAGATAGTTCACATAAAGCATTCCAGATATTATTGTGGGTGAAAAACCAGCAGAGTCTATTGGCTATTATTTTGTCATGGGTCTGGGTCTGTAAGCATTCGTTTTTGTTTTGTCAGTGTTTGGTTTTGGTATGGGTGTGATTAGGCTTGTTTTGTAGGACTGTGGTATGTGGCTGTTGTAGATTTGGTTAAGTGTGCGTTGGTTAAATGTATTGAAAAATGTGTGGAGATTTGTCAATTAGTAATATTAGTTTTGCATTTTCAATAAATTTCTATACTATTTTCCCCCGTGATATGATTTTGGGAAGGCTCACATTGGGTCCAGCTGTATAAATCTCCAATAATTTTTTTACGTGTATGTTGAGTATAAAGTGTGATTTGGAATATATAATCTGAAACGGTTTGGTTTGGGGCGATGTATGTTGAAAATACGTCTAATTTTTGTTTGAATTTGAAATTTTTTTTTAATTCCTTAATACTTTAATGTTTATAACTTATAGTATTACTCCTTGGGAGAGCATAGGACGAAAACAAATGCTCTCCAAGTTCACTCCACGTTGCCCTGAACCCGATTTCAGAATGGACAGTGCGAATCCATGTTTGCTTTGGAAGAACACTCTGACGGCCTCCTTGGGGCTTCCACTGGAATGACATCTTTGCAATGTTGTCGTCTTCTCTGCGCTAGGTGTGACCTTTCCAATACCACTTGCGTCTTTTTATTTCGATGTTGATTGGTTCGGTGTTAGTTAATTGCCATAGGTCAGCGTTTGATATCGTTTCTGGCCAGAAGATACGGCAGATAATGCTCAGACAATTAATAACGAAAGATTGAAGCTTTCCTGTCTGAAACCATCCACGTCTCTGAGCCATATAAGAGTATAGGTTTTATACTGGTGTTAAATATTCATAGTTTTGTTCTCACTGAACGTTTGTCGAGTTTTCGAAAAGCAATCCGCGCTTTGCTTATACGCGCAGCTGAGTCTATCGCGGCACCCCCATCCGCTGTACTATAAATGCCAAGATAAGGGAACTTCTCAACATTTTCGATGTTGACAATGGTGCTGTCGCTGAGTTCGACCGTCAGTGGCGCTGCTGATCTTGTTTGCAGACGCATCAACTTTGTTTTTGATAAATTGACAACACCAACACCTATTAATAATCTTCTGTTTGAGTCCGAAATCATGCCTCTTGAAATTCGGTAAGACCAACAACTAAGCTTGCAAAGACCATTCTTCTCTGAAGAAATTCTCACGTTTCTTTCTATTTAAAACAAATTTTAAACAAACCAAAGAAAACCTATCCTAAATACGAGTACTCATCATCCTTACAACAAATAAGACAAATATTGAGCTCATGCCTCGAATCCAATTAATATACAAGAAGCCGATAAAACAGCAAAATCAGCTTTTAAATATCCTTTAGTTCTTCACAACAACCACAACATTAAAGACATTTTAAATCAGATTAAACTTAATTTCAACAGAATACAACTACATTCTCAACCAACCCTCACTATCAATCGAACAACTTATTAAAGAACACAATTACAATTATGGGAACCTTCAAAATTACCTTGGATTGCACCGTTATGTACTGTCCAAAATTATTCGCCTTTGCTTGGACCATACAAATCTGACTCACAAACATCTTTTTGATAGATCTAACTCTACATCGAACTTGCGCCAATTCTGTAATTCGAACAAAGCTCTTTCAATTAAACACATCCTAGTTGACTGTCCGAGCTTTTGAAAACGCAGAAGTAAATACTTGTGTAATGATGAAGCGATTAATTTAATCTTTAATCCTACCAAAAATAACCTAGCTTAAGTTCTAGAATTCATAAAAGCATCTAAAGTTTTAAATGATTTATAACAATAAAAAATTAAAATATAAAACCCCAAATCTGTACATAAGTAAATATTATTGTAAAATAGAATTAAGCATTAGTCGTTCTTATATTTAATACCATAGTTTTAAGTAAAATTCTTCAAATATATCATAAGTATATCTCATAGCAAGCTTAAGGCCACCGCGCTATAGCTTTAGTTAACTGATTACTATGTAATTTTAATTATATATAAATAAATAATAAATAAATAAATAATAAATAAATTAATCATTATGTAAAATATTTTTATTAAGAGTGTATAGGATGTGTGAGTTAAAGTTAATTGTAGCATATGGATTCCGCATAGGAAGAGCGACTCATGTTTGGCGGCAATTCAAGAATCAACCCATTTTTTGTATTGCTCCTAATTAAGGAGCCAGTTCATAATTCATCGATCAGAACATCGGAAGAAATAATAGCTGTAGAATACAGAGGGTATTATATGTATCTCCCATTCCATCGATTCCAATTTGTTTTTAAACGGTTTCGCTACATGAAACCGGGAATTGTTGTATTGAAAAATAACTTTTACGTCTCTGTTGTTATTGCGGCTCGACTCATTGAAGAAAAGTTGAGTTCAGCATTGATCTACCAAGATGAATTAATTCCCTTTAATAACTGCTTATACATAATACCCTTATAGTTCCACCAAATACAGAACTTAAACTTGAATCGATCAGTCATTGTTAGTGTTTGTCTTTCACCAGGTTTTAAATATGACTTTTTGCGCTTGGTTATGTAATGTGGACCCACTTTTCATCGCCAGCGTATCATTCCAAATGTTTAGCAAAAGTTATTTCATAAACTTCCAATGAATTTCCTCGATTTGAAATAGATCTGCATCAAGTAACGGCATCAACTCTTCATCTTAAAAGTTTTACGGTTGGTTTAAACTTTTTTTAACTTCTTAAAACTAGTCGCAACACCTCCTCATAATAAGTTTCTATAAGCATTTGACACGATTCAGCCGCAGTTTTCTTCGAGTTAATGAAAAGGTACAATGATCTTTCTCTAGAAGTGTAAGGACATACACTATAAATTATATTGAACTGTAACTATTCTTATTATAACTTCAAATGGCTCAACAATTCGGATACAATTTAAAACTTCTTTTATATATGTATATTTATATATAATTTGTATGTATGTGTAAATAATTAAATACAATAGAATGATATAATCGCAGTTGTACAAATAGTTAAGTGTCTCGTTTCATTTTGTTGATTTGTTTGGCAACAACGAAATATGTGTTTCTTGCTGCTTCAACTAATCAAGCACAATAATTTTCAATAATAAAAAGTTATGCATCATTAAAAAATCATTTAAGGAAACAAAAAAAAAAAAAAAAAAAGGACAAACAAGAAAACACAGCTTTGCCATTAAAATATTTGGAATCTGACTAAATATTACTATGTCTAAAATTTTAACCGCTCTGTACTTGGCTTGTATTCGCTGGTATGTCACCAACCAGTTGCGGTGCTGCTGTCTTTATTGCATCCTTTAATGCATCCATTGCTCCTGCTGGAGCTAGCGGAACAGCAGCTGGCGTCACGCCACTCTCGTAGCTGTTGCTGGGTGTATGAAAGAAAAACAGCATAAAACCGGCGGCAAGCAGAAAATGTGCACCGATAATGCCAATCATTATGAATAACGAAAATTTGGAATTGCGCAACGCTGGCGTGAGTACAGCAATCAAAACTGTGCCGGATAGCAATGCCGCGGTGATGACCAATAGCCATTGCAGTATGGAAATCTGTAATATAAATAGAAAAAGCAATTATTTAGTTTAAAGTATTTCATACAATCAAACGTTCACTTGCATAGCACAACGCCAATATACTTTTTTGGAACCGTAACACAAAATCAATTTATATATTTATAAAATATATTCAAAATAAATTTAAGTTACTCTCTTTTTAAGCTATTTAATTAAACTTAACCGTTACGCTTTTTCCTAATAAAACAGCGTAAATGAAGAAGTTCCATACGTATTTTAAGGAAATACTATGTAAAGAGCTAAACAGCGTAGTCTTTCGAACTTTCATACACATTTCACTTTGTTGATACAAACCACTGATGAAGCAATCTCATTTAATATTTAATACTATACAATCTATCATACCATCCATCCTTTAAACACTGCGCGCGGTAGTTCGGCAATAATGGATGCATGGAATAGTACTCCAGCAACCCTTATGAAATATTAAATCACAAAAGGTGGCAAATGACGAGGTATCCAGGAAATAAAGCACAGCTATTGAAATTTCTAGTGCAATAAGCCAAACCATTGCTTTTGAAAATAAAGCGTTCAACTCTTAACTGAGTGGCCTAACCAGTGACATAAGTACGGATTTGTCCCACGGAAATGTGCGCGGACCATTAAGAAGCCTACAATATATAATGCACCTATATAAGATTCTATTGAAAACTGGGCTAAAAACGATAGCCAAAAATCAGCAGTATTTTGTGAATTCTTATTGAATGTATTTTCTCGAACAGCCATCAATACAAACACGGTCACATCATTAGAAGTAGTAATAAAGAGCAAAAAAAAACTTCAGTTCTTGAGCTAATAACTACAGAGCTATGAAAAGAATTGTCGTTAAGTCTAGGTTACGTACCACAAGTCTGAAAAGTTTCAGAGGTTATAATGATATTAAAACTCGGAAAATTGAAATAAGGCGAATTCATAAAGACCTATATCGCTACTACACATATTTTAAAGGTTTTTGAAAAGGTGTTGAAGAAAAATATTACTCCAATTATATAAGAATATAATTCCATCTCAATAATTTGGTTTTAGGTCTTATCACTCTACAATTGACCAAGTTTATCATATAGTCCTAGTTCTAAGACTAGTCAACCTGAGTCCCAAGACACACCGAAAAATTAGACTTTAAATTTGCTCAAATTTTTGTAATGTATTGCAACGTGTGCGGACTTGGAAACCCCACATTTCAGCATAGAGAAAGCAGCTAAATATAAAAAAAAAAACAAATGAACTGGCTTTTAGGTCGTATATACAAAACAATATTAAAACCAGTATGGACGTATGGCATAAAATTGTGGGACCCATCAGTTGTGTCAAACTTCAATATATGTATAACAGCGATATCAATCTCACTGAGAGAAAAATCACCGGCCCCCTGTTTGATAAGCAACAAGAACATCCACAAACTTTTAGAAATATCAACGACACTAGATGAAATAAGGAAATAGAGCACAAATTACTTAGAAAGACTCAACTGTCATCCAAATATCCTAGCTGCCAGCCTTCTTGACGTAGCATCAGCACGGCGCCGATTAAAGCAAATTCATCCTATCCGCGATTTGCCCTCTCGCAATTTAAGAATAAATACTCCATATTGTTGAATAAACTAGTTTCAGATAGAATAAAGTCTAATATAAGTCGTTTATTTATTCAACTGTGGTTTGAGGAATCGAATCTTACAGTCATCTCTTTAAATGCTCTGCATATACTTAACTCTTTATTCATTTTGTAACAATAGCATTCTCATTTCACAATCTCTTAGACTAACAGTCTGTACAACAAAGCTTTAACTCTAAATAAAAATCAAACATCTATCCTCATTTATTAGTCAAGCCTAAGGCTTTATAAAAGTATATTGGGGTTGTGCTATTCAAGGAAATGTAGTATATATTAATGCACACACTCACCTGTATGACCCAGAGTATAGAGACGGGTACGTAAATAGCCAACGAATAGCCATAAAGGCACATAAGCGATAACAGCGTAGGTGTATATTCGGCCTGTGCAATTATTTAAAAGTAATTAGTATAATTTGGAATAAGCGGTATCGGCGCTACATACGCTATCCGTTTCAATGCTATCATCACTCGGCTTAAGGCTATACTTAAATAATGCCCAGAGTACGGCTGGCAGTATGTTTGCATATAGAAAAATGCATGTTGCAGCGTAAGACACTAAATGGAAATTATAATGCCAATGATAACCATCGCTGGCATGCTGCAAGTAGCTGGCAATATTTCCACTAATGGCAATGGAAAAGATCTGCGAAAAAAAGATTATTTAATAGTATTTCTCAAATATAAGCAAATAAATATGCACACCAGTGTTACGGTTATCCACAGTGGTCCATACAAATCCGGATTGACGCCAATATTCAGACGCAAATAATTACCTGCCGCGCGTTTAGGTATCATTGAGTTGGCAATACGCTCCAGTACCATATAGGTGTCCACATTAAAGAAGCGCTGATAGTATTCAAGCGTAAGAAACGATACTTTGCCGCTGCCAGCTGCATTTGTGTCGCCACCAAGACCATCGCTGCCGCCACCCATGCCACCACTTAGCCCACCGCCACCACCAAGTGTCTGTGCCGAAGTACTCATGTCATATATAAGATCCGCAAGCGGATCGCCTCGTTGCCTTTGAGCTCCAGTGCCGCTGCTGGAGCTGTGCGTTGGCGAGTTTACATTAATTTGTGCCGGCGGACTGCCGCTGCTTGGTGAATTGCTGCTATAGTCCTTAAACTGCAGCAAATCGTCGGAGTTGGGTGATTGCATTTTGTTTTTATGAACGTCTTAAATATATATAAAAAATTTTATTTTTGTTAAATACTTCACACGTATATCTCTATTTGTTTTGCTTGCTGCCTTTTTAATACGTCAGCTGGCATGTACAGTGCTACCGAATTGAATAAGGGGCACAGTAGTGCTGTAAAATATTCTAAAGTGTTAGCGCATTCTCTCTTGCTCACATTCTTATTGCATAAGTGCATTTCACTCTTAATCAAGACATCAACGTGCTTTACTTTAAGCAAGCGAGAGACAATTATGCGCCACGTATGTGAGGGAAAGAGTTGGCTGCAGTATTCTAAGCAGCAAAGTACTTTAAAAGGGTGTTCGTTTTGTTTTATATATTTTTAATATATTTTTGAATACAATCTAACTTGCCTACACTCGATACCAAAACAGCTGTTAGAAGTTGTTTGTTGACATAAATCAAGAAATATAATTATCTTCACTAGAAATCAAATGATTTGTTTGCACTAACTATCGTAAATCAATAAATATGTTCCATAAATAAATATCTTATGGTATATATTTTAGTCTGATTCCCTTGCACTATATCGTTTTGAGCGCGACAAGCAAGCAAACGATATCAATTTTTGCAATTCGATACAAATGGGCGCAAGAATTCGATACTAATACGCACTAAATAGTTCAAGAAATTGGTATCGGATGAAAAACGTATTAGTCTATATCGCTCGCACGGTGCTAATACAACAACAACAACAACAAAAAATTGATTCATTACCAATTTGTGCATGATTATAGTGCAAACCAAAAATTTCGAGCATTTTGAACATATTTCGGTCGCCTCCAACAAATAGACACAGCTGTTTTAGTATCGATTGTAAGGAAGTAAAATTTTATTTAAAACAAATATTTTACTTGCTTGTACGCAACACTATTGCACCCGCAACGCAGTCCCATCTGTACAGTTTTTTTTATAATTTTGTAATTCACTGTGAATGAAAAATTGTTCACTATGTGTGTACGTTATTTGTGAATATAGAACAGTAAGAAGAAGTAGCTTGCTGCAGCGTAAAAAAAAAATATTTTCTTGCTGCAGTAGAAAATTGGAAAATTTAGGCGCCTTTTTTTAGAAATCAAGTGCGCCAACAATTTAACACTTACTGCGCGTATTTGTTAGAGCTCTTAAGTATAAAATTAAAATACACAGAAAAAATGCCCGTGAAAAATGGCGAATCTGATGCAGAAGGCGACGTATCTGGTGGTGAATCGGAGCGCAGCAATTCCAGCCAGGGCCACGAGTCATCCGATGAAGAAGAGGAAGCTAATGAATGTGAATCCGATGATTCGTCCGAATTGGATTCGAATGATATAGAGCGACGACGAGCTGAGCATTTGGAGGATTTGGGTGAGTACAAGTTATTGTTGTGCCTTAACATAACGCATTAATTTTCATATATACTGTATATATACAGCTAGCTTGGAACGACAATTCAGCCAACTACGGGAACAGTATTATGTTGAACGCATCAATCTAATCGAACGTCAGCTCTCCGAGGTGCGAAGTGGCCGTTCCGAGGAATTCCTACAGCCGCTCAAAGAGCTGGACAAAGTCTATCACACACGCATTGATGTGGCTGAAGTGCTGCGCAAGATGCGTCTACAAAATATTGAACACAAATTTCTGTCCGAGGAACAAGCAGCAACACAACACTTTGAGGTGCGACATTTTACTTTAAAATTTGAATTTTGCTATTGCTAACTACGATGCTTTTAATTACAGAGCGAGAAACGTTTGGCTATTGATCAAATACGTGATGAATTGCTTGAAAAGATTCGTCGCCTTGAAGAGGATCGTCATAATGTAGACATCTCATGGGCTGATTGGGGCACTGACAAACGTACAAGCAAAGTGCGCGGCCCCGGACGCAAGAAGGCTGTGTCCGTAACTGGTCCTTACATTGTCTACATGCTACGTGAAGATGAAATTATGGAAGATTGGACTGCAATACGTAAGGCTATGAAACGTTCGTCAACAAGTGTTAGTGCTGCTGTTGGGACTGTAGCTGGTGTTGGGCTATTAAATAGTGTGGGTGGCAATAGTGGTGGCAATGTTGCACCGCCAGGCAGTTTATCATTGACCGGCGCCGCATTAGTTGGCGGTGCTACATCTTCTGGATAACCGGTGCGCGACTGAAACTACGTTTAAGTTGGCTGTTTTGTTTATTGTCATAATAACGACATCGGCGCTTTGTTGCTACAACGCCGCCGCTTATTGTCAAGCCAATGCTGCGTTTTAACTTGCGTACCTGAGCGCAACAGCGCTTTCAACTGATCTTTCCTGCATTGTTTATAAGCGGCTATGTAGATTAGACTTTCTAGTTTTAAGATTTTTTTTTTTCTCGTTAGTCTTACATGTTTTTTTTTTTCGCGCTCGAGATAGTTGCGAACTGCTGCATAGTCGCGTTTAAAATTCTACTCAAGCTACTCCTTTCTGTTTCATACAATTGGGCAAATGGTGCAACATGGGTTGCCGCCGCTCAACATGCTTTTTATGTTTCTCCCGTGTAAAAGAACATGCAACAAGAGCATACATCTCTACCTCTATGTATGTATCAAAATCTCGAACGCTCCGTGTATAATAGAATGTTACTTTAAGGTATTACAGCAGTAATAATATTAAATAAAATTGTAATTATTTTGTAAACTAAACTTTATTTATTTTGACGACGAGAACAACTTCAAAAACCCTGCGACTTCAAATGTTCACGTAGCACATCGACATAGTCGCCATGAAAGAATATTTGTCCGCTCATTTCATTGATACGACTTGCGCACAGTTTACCGCCGCGTGCCTGCTCTACAACTACACGCAGATCGCGTTCCAATGCCCAGATATCGCCCTGAATGCGGCGTACCACAGTCAGACGACGCTGTCCACGAAATCGTGTGTGCAAATAGACAGGCATCATGTGATTCATGGTACGTGACACATGATAGGCATGTTCATGATTTTTCACCGGTGGACGCCAACCTGAAGGATAACTTTCTTTGGTACAAGGCTGTGGTACTAGCGTCGGCGGCAATAAACGTTCAACATACTTCCACTCGGGCGCATTGTGTATGACATCGACTTCAGGATATTCTTCGAGTGGCTGCACTACGTTGGATGAGCGATAGCTAGAGTGTCGCTGTTGCTCTAAAACAACAAATGGCTTTGTGGTGTTGTTGTTGTTGAGCTGTAATAGATATCAAACAGTCAAGTGTTTATGCAATGCATTGTGTGTGATGTGTAGAAGTCAACACAAACTTACCTGTTGTCGTAATTGTATGCGCCGCAGTGCTGGCATACCGGCACGTAGCAGCTGTGGTATTACGGAGGCCATGTTTTATACGTCTAAAAAGACTGCGTTTAGTTTACTTGCTTTTTTCAATAGAACAATTTGTGGCCGTGCTATTTTGATTTCAACCAACACAGTTTTCTCGTGTCGCCGCTAGTGATGGCGATTGTCGTTTAAATACACTTTCGATTACTGTTCTTAATCAAATTATCGCTCATCACTAGTACGTACCATACATTTTGTGCGTTATTTCATTTGCAATGTTTGTTAAATAAAATATCTATTTACTATGTAGCTAATGTGTGTTTTTGTAAAAAAGTACTTAAGCAGATGTTACGAGATGCTTACATGCATATTTAGTAAAATGAAACATTTTAGCAATTCCATAAATATACTACAAAAAATATTGTTCAAAGAATTATCAATGGAGGACGTTATGAGAAACATTTCAAATTATAAATTCATTTTCTCTAATAATAATAAAAATACGCAGATATAAAGCAAAATAAATTATATTTCTTCTTGTAAATTTTATTGAAAGCTTATACAAGTATATGAAATCATTGCTGTGTACAATTCTAGCATTACATGTGTAGAAACATTTTAAAAATATTTATAATGGTTCTCATTTACATCATATATGGGAGACACTTGAATGAGACATCGTTCATAGGATTATATTCAGATTTGAATTTAAACACAATAAACTATTGTGTATTGTTTAAAAATTTAATGAAATGAGTTTAATATTGGTTGCCTCCATGGAATGAATGTCTTCTCTTGTATATTCTTTTGGAAATATAAGCATAATAATAACTGATTACACTAGGGATCTTTCAATTTCCGTGTCTGACACTTCTTTGCCCTGTTAATTGAAGCTGGCTTATTGCTGATACATATTATATTCTATCACAGTTTTTGAGTTATCGATAATTTAAGCTAAAATCCGCTTTAACTTGCGAACCGTAGATCGGGAACAATTATATATTGGCAGTCAATTATCTTTGGCATTAATTCCGGATGAGTGGGCATTAAATATAAATGATTTAATTCGGATTTTTTTTATATTAATACGAAAAACACAACGTAAAAAGAAAATCCATTACTGTATTTGATTTCAGTGACCGTCATTTTTCCGTACAAAGTCTCTTAGTTTTGTTTGTTTTTTTGTTACTCGCGAACCGTACGATCGGGAACAATTATATATTAAAATAATTTTTTTTCCTTTTGTTTTTTCATTGGCAGTAATTATTTTACCGGACAAAGAAGTCTCTTCTATTCTATTCTTTTCTTTTTTGGTGGTAAAAATGCTTACCAGCGTTATTTATGTTCGAATAGTTTAGTTTTTAGATCCAAGATCTGAGTTTTGGAACTTATTAGTATTGTTAGTGTGCAGTGTGCAAGTTATTTTCTGTTTGTCTCCGATACCTTCGTCAGAATCTTCAGAACCGGTGTCCCACTCGTCATCATATGCAAAACGTCTATGAGTTTTTTTTTTATTTTTACACACACATTGTACTACTGGCTTGGGTGAGGGACTAAAGGTCTTCTTTAGGTCGATGTAGTGATCAGCAATGAATTCATCTATAAAAATTTTAACCATTTAGTTGAAACTGCGTTAAACAAAAACAGAAAAAACAATTTTTACCCAAACTTTTATTTAGATAGTCTTGATATTTAGATGTTGCAGAGTCCATCATACCAGCTACTCTGTAAACTAAATATTAATCAATCATTAATAATTAATAATAATTGTATATAATATTTATACAAAATAATTATTTAAAGTATTCTCATTTAATTATAAACGAGTTTTATTTTCTTAGGCAGTCACTATTATTATCTGTTAGAGAACGGTTGTACCATGGTAATGCCAAGATTGCACATTTTTAAATAAAAACAAGAACAATGCCTTATTAAAGATAAATTACAGGAAATTGCCAAAATATTCTCTGAAAATTGGTTAAAACACAGTATCAAAAATGACAGTAATTTTACCCATAACTTTCGATCCAATAAGTCATTTTCGTTAACACTCCCATTGTCATATATCCCTTCTAACAATGCGAAATACCTTACACAATCAATATCCATATTAGAACTCCACTCAGCCTTATTTAAACTCAAAGGCAATACCCTAGTTATAGACCGAATTTCCCACTCAATACTTAAACACCTTATCCGTCCGTCAAATACAAATCATCTAATTTATTCAACCATTCCCCTTAAAAATGTATAGTAAAATTATTCCCATTTTTAAATCAAACTCAGATAGAACGCTTGTCATGATAGAATGCACGTATGCGAATTCTTCGCCTTAAAGCCAACAAATGTTACAAATGGAACAATCAGATCGAAGTCCTATTTAATTGTTTATCATTTCTTTCTACCCATAGATGTAACGTTTAATTAACGCTTTAATAATGTCAAAGATTGTTTTCAGGCTTTACTTATATAATAACGCGCCCCTGTCACAGCTGAAAAAAATCAAAACTATTTAGCACTCCGCCATAAGATTCGCTTTGAGTGCTTTTAGGTCTACACCTATCAATAGTTTACTCTTTGAGAGTAAATTTATGTCAATTGAAACCCGTTACTAATGCGCATTAGCCAATCGCAACAAATTTCTTCTCAATTCTTCCGACTCCTCAATCAGAAATCCTATCACAAAAATCGCAAAGTCCATCAAATACCCTAAAATTCCTTCCATTCTATATCGCTGCATTTATCCTCTCTCTAAACTATGATTACAAATTAAACCACATATACACAGTAAACATAATCATCCATCTTGGATCTTTAACCCATCCTCTGCGATTTCCCAACTCTATGCTTTACCTAGACAAACCACACCAATAGGTATGTATAAAAAACACTTCTTGAGAGGTGACTGCAACGCCAAACATGGGCTATGGGGAGTGAGAAAAAATGGCAGAAGGGGAAACGAGCTTATGAGGTACATTTATTTCTCCAGTGTCAAAGTTCTAGCCACTGGTGCCCCCACAAGATACCCTTACAGTAAAAATAATGTGCATGGTTGCATCGACATGTTAAGCTCAGCATTCAGGACCGCCTAGATCTAAACTCAGAAAACCTGCCGCTCATCATTACGCTTGATGTAGCTGGCGTTCGAGTTCCTCCAGCTGTAAGACTGATTAATAGCAACACAGGCATCGCCTCACAAACTACATTCATCTCAATAAGTAGTTCAATTCCATACAGGAGCTATTCTAGCGCTGTAGCTAAAGCAAGCTCTACCACATCGTACGGTTCACGTCCTTAGTGGTGCTTGAACTTTAACTGCGGAATTACAAACTCTTTTAAGGATAAAGAGACAATTGCGAAAGGTTTTTATGCGAACGCAAAATCCGCGTGACAAAGCTGAGTGGTTAAAAGCTGTTCAAAACTTAAATAAACGCTTCAGGAGCAATGCGCAATGTTCTTCGACCACATGCTGGAAAGTAAAACATGCAGTGGTGATATCTCCTTCTCGTTATAGAAAGCAATAAGGAGAATTAAAAGGTGTACTTGACGTTAAAACTGTAGGTGGTGCCACTCTGACAAGGAACAGGCAAACACTTTTGCCGAACACCTAGCCGAACATTATAAACCATTTTCATTGGCTACTTCAGAAGAAGCTGCTCAGTAATACCACTAGAAATGGATCTGCCCATAAAACTTTTAAATTTTATCTGAAGTGACCAGGATAAAGCTAATGGCCACGGAGCAAACATTTCTTTTTATGGTGTTAAATATTAACGCCATAATAAGGGTGCAACGCAGTTAAGTTTCGAAGGGATCTTCATGAACAACAAGCCTGGCAAGCCGTAAAATATTTGTTTCTGACTCATATCGGTCGATCAGTCTTCTGTCTTCTATATCGAAGTTTTGGGAAAGACTGTTTGTAGCACGCCTGGCTGGCTTTGTGGATTCCCGTGGTATTATTCCGGATCACCAGTTTGGCACTGCCGAACATATACATAGTGTTTTTGAAGCTAAGGAATACTGCGATGGTGCATGTATTGACGTTCAGCAGGCATACGACCGTGTTTGGCACACTGGACTAATGCTGAATTCTTAGAGGAGATACAATTCTCTATCAAAGTGCAAACAGAAACTTCAGACACTAATCCAGTACTAGCTGGGGTACCACAGGGTAACTTCCTAGAACCTATCGTTCAATCTGTGTATATAATGCTGGCAAAAATCGATGATCGATGACATAAGTATTTTCTACGCTTCTAAGTACGAATATGATGCAGCAGACGGAGTCCAAGAATACCTGCACTACATGGAATATAAAGATAAAAAGTGAGAAATGCACTTATTCCTCCGGCAATACTCCTCAATGGCTCTCTGATGCGCCAGGCCTCCAAAACGAAAAATTTGGGAATGCATTTGAAAAAAAGACTGACCTTTAGAGATCATTTCAATGCGGTTATTGGTACCTGTCGCACCGGATTAAGAAAATTGCCTTGGCTTCTCAATGGGAGAAGAAAACTTCCACTGCACAACAAAATAACCTTTTACCACAGTAAATCGTTGTTGCTCCAAAGTGGAGATACAGTTTAAAATTTGGGGTATCGCTGCAAGGTCAAATCGCAAACGAATACAATTCTGATTATGGGAGTAGTACGTCCAGAATTCAACTTTACACTTCGTTTTTCTCGAGCAGATAGGTATTTCAAAGGCTCAACATAAAATGCTTCTTACAGAAAAAAATAAACTTTTTTTTTAAGAATACATACTTGCAAAAGTTTCTGCGATAAAATTTTGTTTTTCCCACATTTCTCAAAACAAATAAAATGAAAAAAAAAAAAAAAAAAGAAATGGTCTGTCGATAACGAGAAAACTGGGTACTTATCGGGAGTAGCGCAAATAACTATGTAGGTAACGGAACTACATTCGTGGCAGCTTCCATGCTTCACTTGCATCGATACAGGGCACAGTATCCGGGTTTGTTGTGGCACAAAGTAAATAAAGAAACATTGTTAAGTTCAAATTTTTAAGGTGTGCCACATCGTTTTGTGAAGTTACATTATGGTCAAAGTGTTGTGCGTCGGAAAGCGTGAATTTTACTGATTGCTGGTTAATATGCGTGAAGCGATATATAAACTGCGAAATGGAAACAGTTTGCGATACAGGTGTAAGCAGAATTTCATCATCTACTATAGCTTCCAATAAGTAAAAGCAAATTTGAATGCCTCATCTTAAGTAAATATTTCATTAAAAGCTTGATTTGTGCACTCGCGCCGAACGATCGGATCGGAAACACCAAAGCTGACTTTAATACGATCAAAGAAAAAATCTCCAGATATTGCTAATTTTCCTAATATATATCTTAAAAATCTGCGAAAACATGCACTTGTTTACCTAACTCTAATATTGGAAGATTGCTTAAAACTTGGGTATTTTACTCAAACATGAAAAGTCGCAAAAATCATCCCTATTGCAAAACAAGAGCTATCGGCCTCTATAAGTTTGCTCTGTGGGTTTACCAAAATATTGGAAAAAGCAATTAAAACCAGTCTAAACTACCACGTCGAAACCAACAATACTCTGTAAAACATCAATTTTCGCTAATGCTACAGCATTGAACTGTTCAGGTTCATCAATAATGTCATACAAACCACCCTTGTGAATGTTGTTTCCTCAGCTATTGATATTTCTGTTCCTAAAACATGGCCTGCTAGGTTGCAAAGACCACTTCCACAAGCTATTCAGTTTCTTATAAGCAAACTAAACTTTTTCAGGCGATCTTGGCAATAGCATATAGGAACGACCGGAATATATTTGAATTCAAAAGGCTAAACTACATCTTCAGTTTTAAAATCGACGTATTGAGGAACAAGTCATGGAATAATCTTTTAGAAATGCTAGATGAAAGCTCTCCTCCATTTTGGAACTGAACCGTAATTATTAGGAAGGAGCACAAAAGTATTCCAACGCTTAGAGAGGACAACAAGAGAGTCACATCAGATAAAGACAAATGTATATGCATTGAATAGCTATATCTCTAATAGTCTTAGTGATGATGCTACAACTACACAAGTTAATCACATAAACGAGCATATAAAGTCTACTCATTTACCTTTAACTAATGCCATGGTCCACTTTCCTACCGCACAATAAGCCTTTTATCTTCGCTCAGTAAAATTTTAGAAACAGTCATTGAACAAGAGCTCACATCTTTCACAGAAAATAATCACCTTCTTCCTAACTGTCAATTCGAAAGGAACATGGCACCACTCACCCTCTTGTCAGCATCCGCGAACTGTTTAAAGATAATTTCAATTATAAAAAATCAACTGGAAAGTTATTAGATATTAAACCCGCTAGCTATGATATTCCACTAAGGCTTATTAAATTAATACAAAGATTTCTTGATAATAGATCTTTTAGAGTACAAATTGATAAACGTAACTCTCGTCGCGTAGTCATATCTGCAGGTTGTCCTCAAGGTTTTTGTCTAACCCCTTGTCTATACAACCTTTATACCTCAAGTTAATACCTCATAAACTCAGACTATTTACCTTACCAGAAAGAGTTCCTACCACAAGCAGATCTTACCTGCAACAATATTATAATTCCATGGGAGAAAAATGTCAAGTATTTAGGTGTAGTCCTAGATCCAAAGTTAACATTTAAGATCCTCCTTTATTAATAGAAACTCAAAACTTACTATTCACAACAAGTCTCTAATAAATTTTTGCCTCCACTAGTATACTTACGACAATATTGTTTCACTATTAAAAATTCTACTATGTCACAGCTGAACAGGTTATTATTCTAAACAATTAAAATATAATTTTACATAAGATGCACGTTTAAATATCTCAGCCTCATCTCCTTCAGCCTGTCATATATATTTCTTTCAATTGCGCGTGGTGATGTAAATTTGTTACGTTTAAAATATATTTTTCTGTCGTTTTGTCAATAAAATCATAAAAAATATTTATACAAACAAAAGAGTTCAATTTCAGCTGAAAGAAATCGAATGACGTCTTTGCAATATATGTCAGTGTTATGGAAGTAGCAGAGCTTATTTTTAGTTCATCGAATAACATGTATCACAGCGCATTATGAAAACAATGGAATTTTTAATAATACTAAGCCACAGGAACCAAGTGAAACCACGACAGTTTATGACAGATACTGTGAAGCCTGTACAAAACAGATCTGATTATGACAATGCAGAGCGTATGTGGCAATCGATTATGCGTAAATAATTCGTCTCAAGCATAAGACGTCGTTTGAAAATGATAGAAAAAATTAGGTCAACTTTTTTTTACTTTTTTTTGTGTCAAGAACACAATTTGGCTTATTGCATACATAACATGCAACTAATGGCTGATGATGTTGACGGAAAAAAAAGTAAAAAATTGGCGAATATAAGGATATTTGTATAATTTGGTATACCTTTGGATATAATGCATAAACGAAGCATATCGTTTTTACTTATTCTCAAAGTGTATATTAACATAAAGTCAGTGCCCTTTTGATTGAATAGGAACATATTAATTTTTCGAGGTTCTACCTCTTATAGACCCCAAGTTATCGTGTTTCATACGTTCAGCAAGACAGACGGACATTCTAACTTTAAATATCCAAAAGTCTGGGTTGGTACGTGGAAAACTATGGAACGTATTACATTCTTTTATTCAAACTTATATTGTATATTAATGTATGAGCTTAAATGTAATGTAAAAGTGTGAGAACATTCAAATGGTAAACGATATGGAAAACAAAGACCGATATATCGATAAAAAGACGATAAACATCAGTCAGTAGAAATAACGTCATCGGAAGCATAATCTTCAAGTATGTACAAACAATTGTTCTATTGTTAAATTAATACTTTGAAATTGAATATTATATTAAAATATCTACAAACCTAAATTTAATATCCTTGCAAAGTATCTCAAGTTTCATCGAATTCTCTATCACTTTCGGCTTTTACATGAGTCGAACTAAACGTGAAATAAATATTAACAAGATTCTTTTGCATGTTAGAACAGTTCGCAAATAGCTGTTCCAAATGAACTGCTGAGGAAGAATTATTTGGAAAAAAATTTGCGAATAAGCTTGCTCTTTGTTGGCGATGGTTCAGTACACATCTGGAGAATTGACTTTCTTTTATTTAAGCACACTGAAGAAGAAAAGACAATTATGCCTAAACACTTATTGTATATTATAATTCTGGGGCGAGACCAGATATAGGATAAACACAGATCACCAATCTGCTCGTTAGTTTATACCTAGCTGGTAGCAGTGACTATAGCCTCAACGAGGTGCCCGAGTGGAACAGACTGTTCATGAGTCTGGCGAATAATAGTCGAGCAACACCTAGCAGAGTGTTTCTGCAACTGGCTGGTCTTCGTTCTCAGTCTCACCAATATATTATGGGCCTTAGTGTTGGTGTGGACTATTTACGATAAAAGTCAGTTAATTGGAGGAAAACCGCAGAAGGCCCGGATTAAAACGAGATTGTTGCCGAAGTTAAGCTAAGGAACATATTGTGGACATTGATGGTTTCTTGATGGAACGGAGTGAGTGTTATGCGTTGGTAGCACGGTGCTGGATTCAGTTGAATCAATGAAGTCTAACGGGGGAAGACATAACGATGATTCATCTTGATGTTTCATGATGGTTATATTACTTCACCAGGCCTACGATTTGCAAATGGAGATATATGTGCTGTTGGGTCGTGAGTAATTTTACCCTGGCGTTTGGGCCAAAATCTTACAAGTAATCTTGTTAATTTATTAACTTGGTTACGACAACCGAAACTGATGGTTTATTCAGTACTGCGGGGAGATCGAACAGCCCTATGAACTTCGGTTCATATCGACTTGTTGGTTGAGGCGCCTAGGCGCTGAAACGCAGTGGCTGTGGTTTAATACCCAAAGCGGGGAGGATATTGTCCCAGTATCCGATGTGGAGTTGCATTGCAACCCACGCTGTCTTACTTTCACAATCAACCCCTATTAATGCAACCTCATAGACAGCAGAAGCTTAAGATAGTCTCCGATCACTCTACCAAGGTGAGAAGTTGTTTGACCAAACAAACAAAACTTCAAAGTTGGTACCTGCAGAATCTATTTGTACTTATTATTTTTTACTATTTACTTTTTATTCTGTGGGGAACGTTATATGGCGTCTCATATCGTACTCGGTTCCGTGTAATGAAATAGTGCGTATTTTCGAAGATTTTCGAGATGCGCCAACGGGTCGAGGAGTATTTGAAAGAAGAATAAGATTTCAGAAAAACTTTCCTTTCAACTTCGATAGCGCAAGGTACGTTGTATGGTCGTGGTATCTTCTCGCACGACGTCTCGCATATGGACAGTCAGTGACGATGGAGAATTTCAATGTTGTAGACAACTTTGTCTATTTTGGATCATAAACGTCAGCCGGGAGATCAGGTGACGATACATGCTTGCACATAGATGCTATTTTGGGCTGAGCAAGCGAATAAGAAGTAAAGCCCTCTATCAAAAGACGAAAAGCTAAATCAACAAGACGCTGATATACTCTTTTTGGTCGGCGATAAGTTTAGGTGCCGTATGAGTCGCGAACTGTGTGAGCTATTCAATGGGGTTGATATATTCCAACGTATACAATTTTTAGGGCCTGTACCGAAGCTACAAGAGCCTATTTGTTGTATGCTAATGTATATAACAAGTAGAAATAATGGTCAGAGACCCCCATAGTTACCCCATTATGATCAGGAGTGATAGAGGAGTCAATGTAGCCATGTCCGTCCGTATGAATGAAATGATCTCGGAAACGGCAAAAGATAGACACTTCGTGCTTTTTGCATACGACTTAAACTTCGCCGTAATTTTACAAGTTTATTTTAAAATTTTGCCCCAAGCACATTCACTGCATCCTCAACCTATCCACAAATCAAACAAGTAAGAAAATCACAGTCGGGCGTAACCGACTGTAAGAGGCCCTGTACCAGTGCAGGTCGCCTAACAAACACATTAAATGTTCCCCTAGCTTATGACCAAACACATGACCACTTCTCTCTGCACGACTAAGTGCCTTTTAAAACATTTTTTTATGTATGAAACGAAAAGGGGGGTCGCTCAAATTCAATTGCTTATAAAATCGTCATTTATTAACCGATTTTGATGAACTTTTCGGATTTTTGCTAAGAAGGACGATATCTCTATACTGGCATACTTACTTTTTTTTGTGCCGAAGAAATTTTTACCCTTGGTGGTGATTTTATGGGGAAGGGGGGGAGGGGCAAGTTTTTAAAATAAACTTGTAAAATTCCGGAGCAGTCCTAGTCGAATGCAAAAAACACGAAGTCTCTATCTATTACCGTTTCCGAGATCCTTTCGTTCATACGGACGGACAGACGGACATGTCTATATCGACTCCGCTATCGCTCCTGACCATAATGGGGGTAACTTTGGGGGGTCTCCGATTACTATTTCTACCTGTTACATACATTTTGCACAAAACCAATAGGCTCTTGTACCTTCGGTACAGGGCCTAAACACTACCAACAAATCAGAAATAGCAGAACTCTTATGCAAAAACTTTTCAGACGCATTAACAGACCTAAATTTTTCCACTATCTTTATAAACACAAAACAAACATCATTAAACAACACCCTCAACCACACATGCGTCCCCAGAAAGAGAGCTACAGAAATAGAAAAAGAAATATTACTAATCGAGTTTACAGCAGCCCTAAACACATTAAAAGGAAATACACCTGGACTTGACAGAGTAAACTATACCAAGATTCAAAATTTGGACCGAAAACCAAAGTGCCGAATAGTTAACCTCCAAAACTCTATACTAAATAATTACATCCCCCAAGTTTACAAAAAAAGAATAGTATAGTGTTCCTAAAAAAAATCTAAAAACAAACAAAACCGCACTAAACTCCAACCCACCAATAGCACTGAACTCATGTCTTTCCACGAACCGAATTCATTGAAATTAAAACTAAAGACAATCACAAATAACACCACCACAACCTTTGCTATCACAAATGAAACCGAAATCATCAAATCATATCTCCTGCCCCACTACTCCTACGTATTTTCCGCAGAACTCATTGCAATAGTAGAAGCTCTAGAAACCCTGAAAAATAAAAGAGGTCAATTCTGCATATGTACCGACTCACTCTCTGCAATAGACGCATTTAATAACCCTAACAACAATGAACATTACCCCTCACATGCTCGCAATATTATGCTATTATTATACTATTCTAAATTCCCGGGCATGTAGGAAAAGCAGGAAACGAATTAGCAGACACCTCTGCGAAAAACGCAGCAAAAATACTTAAAAAACATACACCTCACAAAACTACAATCTAACATAACCGTAACATCAACCTGGTATCAAGCAAATAACCCACACAAACTCAACAACTACTACATTTTCAAAAGGAATTTATTTCCCCTCTCGCGAAGTAAAGCAAATAGTAATAACCAGACTCGGACACTCCAAAATAACCCATATTCCCCCAGAACATGCCGGCAAAAGATATACCGGCAAAATTATTCGTCTTTGCATTATGAAACTATGCTACATGCAAAACTTTGTCAGGGAAGGAAAGAAGAATACGATGAAGTAATTGGTATCCTTCTCAAGCCATCTTCACGTTTTGGACGTACTAAGTGTGTTGTCTACAAAGGATCACAAGGTACATGTTACAAAAAATGGCAGCCTGGAGATAAGGCAGTTAGATGTTACTATGGGCGCAGCCAGCAAATCGATTTCGAAGCCAGCTTTCGAATGAAGGAATTTAAAATCAATAATTGAAGATAGTGCCGAGCTGTTTGTTCGTGAGAAAGATTAAAATTGGCGCCCAGTTTCAATCATGTGTGAACCGCGTACTGTATGAGCTATTCGAGGAAGTTCTCATAGTTCAACGTACATAAAACAGCGGCTGCAATGTGTGGTCCATCTTCCCTGTTTGGACGGCAGAGCTTCGCTACATATTTAACATTGGGAACCTACATTAAATTGGTGACTAGGCGACTTAATAGAGAACGAACGGACACGCGCTGAATTGACCGGGAAGCAGCCCGTACAAGATCACAGCGGCTGATGCGGCTTGCTAAGTAAGTATAATCTCGACTAGCATGAAAAGTCGGTCCACAAAAGCTTACTGCTTTTAGCTGAGTGTATAAACACTTGAATGTTAAAGATAGGTCGATTTCCTTGCGTAGTTCCTTTAAATCGCAACAGCATGCGTAGACGAATTACATTGCAATGCAATGCGCACACGCGCTTGAAATGCTGCGCAAGAAATGTCAAATTAATATTATTTTATATATTATTATTACACATACATGTATTTATGCATGTATATATATGCAAATACATCTGTATGTGCATCCACTTAAACGCTATTGAAAAACGTGTTAATCCTTTGGAAAAGGCTTTCACTCTATTACATATATTCAATAGTAATGAAATAAAAAAAAATATAGCTGACTTGGTCTATATTATATTTCGCCAATAGAAGCAACGCGCACTTGAGAATACAAACCTTACAATCCTTTTATAGACCGTCACTGCCAGAACACCAACAACAAAAACACTGCGCCGCAAATGTTGTCCCTATGGTAAAAATTATGCGTTTTGCTTTTTAATATAAAAAAAAAGATAATAGTTTCGCGTTAATTTGCATAAAATCAAGTAAAATTAAAGTTGTTTTTCAATGTAAATCCTTTTAATGATCTTTTCAGTATTGAAATGTTTTGAATAATGCGGAATTACAAATATTTTTTTCTTCTGACGAGGGCTATGCAATCATTACTAGGGAAGAGTAATTCAAAAAAGGAATCAAAAAACTTTATTTTACCAAATAACTTTTTCCAAATTGGGAATCTCTGCATTGTTTCGTCCGTCTTTTGACGAATGTGATAAACTTAGTTTACAACTATTTTGGAAATAAAATAGAGCGAAAAAAGCGAAATGTAGCTAAATGAATTTCGAGTTTTATGTAATTAATTCAGTTAATAGAACCCGCGCTCAATCCAATGCCATTCAATTAGTTCATTTATGCGTGTCAACAAATAACAAAACAAACGTGGATTAGCTGTTGTAACATCGGCAAATTAAATTATAAAACAATCTTTTATATCATTTACATCGTTAAACAATGGAGTCAAGGTATTTCAAAACAAATCTTATTCTTTGAATTTGGATTTCGACAATGATTGTAATGTGCAAATTTCGAAAGATCGGCGAATCCAAATGAATCGAATGATAAAACCAACAAGACTCGCCGTCAACCTGCAAACAATCTGATCATTTTAAAAGCAATTTAGTGATCTGCAATATTTCTGGAAGCACTAAGAGTTGAGTTTTCTGTAGAGCTTTTCTTATCGTTTACAAATCTGATGTTAGCGGACTAATTTGTTCCATGGAGCGTACATGTTAACTGTTGACTCCTGCTGCCTTTTGTGCTAGTAGTGTTACGGCGTTTTTTCGTGAATGCCAGCTGCTTGATAAGCTGGCAAAACGATTAGATCTGTGTATCTATCCTAGCACTATTTGCGGTAGCCACCATACAAATCCTGGCAGATTCTGTTGGATAACCAAGGTAGTCATCTGGATCGGTTATTGAATCGATCGATTTAAATAAATATTCATCAAATCGTTAAACATTTTTTTTTCGCTCAACAAAACATGGTTTTTCTAATTTGCAGCAATATTCGGAAACACTTTCGTGACCCATTCTTCTTTTGACGATGTAAATTGACAAAAATGGAAGCGTCGACTAGAATTTTCCATTGTCAATGTCTAATAACTGCATAAAAAACACTTCCGGCGATGCCTAATTTTGTATTGCGACTTATATTTCTCAAATTCGATCTTACATCTATTGCTCTTGGAATTACAGCTGGCAATGTTGCAACTTGGGTCATCTATCGTCTGCTAATTCAATGGCAGTTTGAGCGCAAAAAAAGCTGTTTGTCCTTCAAACAATTTGGCATCGATCGCTGCTGATGCTACGGTCAGCGCTATTTGACTTTATGCGGAAACGAAGCTAAAGTTAATGAAATCTTCTACGTTTTGGCAGTTCCGCCAGATGCATCGAGGAAGAGCTTACTTTCCATTTTGATCCAAAGCGTATGTACATAACTTTAAAGTCAACTGTGTGAAGTGTATTTAAACTTAATTATTAGAAACTTTCACTTGTCCAGCTTGTTTTCTAAAATCAAACTCTTCTGCTTATATTTCAGAACAGTTGCACTTTGACATAGCAGTGAAGAGTATTGTACCAACTAATACTGGAGATCTAGATATGATTTGAGATTTAGATATATTTATTTAATATGATTATGTACTACGCCAACTAAAACATAGCTTAACTCTAAAAACAAGTATAAAGAGCTCTATTGCGCAATAAAAACTATAGCGGTCAATCGATCCTATGAACGTTCAAGTATATCAGCGGTGACCAACCGGTCGATCGCGACTCTTAGTCCAGTCGATCGTGGCAAAGCAAAAATATATTAATACTGGACTAATAGTCGCGATCGACCGGTTAGCCACCCTTGGAGTATATTGTGTGAGCAATGTCTACAGAACAACGAGTTAAAAACATCTTTGGACGATGTATAACTTCAGCAGCGGTCTTGGTAACTAACAGCTTTGCTCAATATAATTCAACAGGAACTAATGTCACTGCCGGTGGTAATAGCTGATATGTTTTCGACTTACATCAACAAAGAATGTATGGAATAACTGAAGGTGTGCTGGTATGCGTCTTTTCTTCCAACTACAGCAGCAGCATATCGACAAACGCTGTGTAGCCGTAGGCAACTTTGGTGCTCTTCCCCATTTCAAAACCTTTAAGGGCGAACTGCTGCGATACTCATCGCTGCCAATAATTTGTTGGCATGCAGCAGTTGTTATGTGTTGATGTGCTCCGAGGCGTGCAATATCTATCGAAAATTCTCTAGAACAATTTAAAACGTGACTGCCGAATCTCTAGAATTACAAACCATCGCGGCATAATGACATAACCTGGTATAAATTTTTTTGTTGAAATTTTCACAATTTTATTATTTTATTTTAACGTTTATCACAGATCTGTGTTTACAGTTTTGACAAGATATGTATATGTATATATAAATTTGTGTACATTATTTATGTTTTGTTAATTCATTTTAACTATCGCAGTGTATATCAATGTCTGTAGAAAAATTTCGTTTGCATTGCATGCTCCTATCTTCAAAATAAATGGCTAAGCAAATTCGCCAACTTAATTATTGGCCATTCTGCAAATCCAAATCGTCTTGGTCCATGGCGCTTTGTTAAGATATCAGACAACATGAAAAAAAATGTTTAAAATAATAAAAAACTATATTACGTACTCATTGGCAGTAATGTCCTGCATGCTCTGTTCCGGCCATGTTTGCTTTTGGATCACCTCCGTGTTATGAGTGCGCGAATGTTTATAAAGCAAGCAAGGGCTTTCCAACTGTTGGGCACAAATGTCGCATGTGAATAACTTATATGCCATGCGAGCGAGCATGCTACGTGCTTTTGCACTGGTGCTCGGTTGCTCTGAATATTCTTCACTGACTTGCTTCACATTCTTGCTATTAGTTACGCGAGCATCGTTCCAAGCTAATTTACCGGTAGCAGTCGTCGTATCAGTTAGTTGATCTGTTTTAGCTCGTTTAGCCTTTGGCACATAATCTACCTCAGAACTGCGAAATAAAAGTTTTTTAATATTTTTGTAAAAAATCAGTATTCTGCATTAAATGAACAATTAAAATACATTTCCTCTAACGTAAAACTTATTACCGTTTCATGTTTAAACCGTACTCTATTTTGGGAATTTATATTTTTCACCCAATTATTCCGGATTTATTTTGTTCACAGACGATTGAAACTTATAAATGATGTTTATTCCTCGATGACAGATTTCAAACAGTGTTCTGTTTTGACAACACTGTGCAATTAATTTTGTCAAAAAAATTTTGACACAAATTTTGAATTATAACGGATCTTACTAATATTTTAAGAAATTTAAACAATTGATTTTAAAAAAAAACATATGGAACAGAAAACTTAAATATTTAATTTGAATTTGGTCGAAACTATGAAAGAAGTAAACTACTAGCACTATGTTTTACTAGTTATTTGTATTTGTATTATTTTTTCAAGGTTCCTGCCTATCTCATTTTATTGACCTATGATATTTTTTGTTATCCTCTTTATAATAGTGCCGTACACCAGTGTCTGATGTAGCATATAATTTCCAATATTCACAAATTTCAATTGAAACTGACAATTGTTGAACGAATAATGTTAAAAATTGCTACGTCATACCTTTTTTTAAAAAAAAAAAGTTCGTCACGCCGACTAATGTTTCAACTATTTGAAAAACAATTAGTCCGAGCTGACTAATTATTTTGACATCGGTTCGAAATATTAGTAAAAAAAAGTTTCCGATAACAAAACAAAAGAAGCCGATAATATGCTAACATTACGTTTTAGTTAGCAGGGCTGCTGAAAGTTCTGAGAAGCAAAAATATATATTTTACAATTTTATTGCAGCAATATTATATTGTATTGCACACTTTATTATACACTCTATTAAAGTCACTAATATAATACGTGCATTGTGTGCTAAATTCGTGTTCATCACTGCTCACAGTTTCCTAGCAAAGCAATTACAATCGAAAAATATATTAAATTTGAAAAAATATTTAAAGCCTTTATTTGTTTTGCGCTTAGTAACGGATCGTACATTATGTATATGTACATATATGTGTAGATACGACTACACATATCGGTGATAAATGTGTATAACTAAATAAAATTTTTCAAAATACTCAAACTTAACAGAAACATAATAGTGTTAGAACGTGTCGGTGACAAATGCTATGTGCAGCACTGCATTAATAACGGTAATATATATATTTATATGTTTAATATATAACAATCCACTTTTCAAAGCTGTCGCCGTCTGTGTTGTACATCAAACATCCACATCGTCAAGTATGGCATCAATGAGCGCCACCACCTTCTGGCGAAAGCGTCGATTCTGCTTGCCGGTCATCTCCTTAAGGAATGGATGCAGGCTATTGAGAAACATTTGTTCGGCATCCGGTGGCGGTGGTGGTGCTGGCGGCGCTGACGGCAGTGGTGACGGCGCCGGCAGCTGCAATTGTAATTGATGTTGCTGACTGCTGCCAGTGGTCGTATGATTTTGGCTGAGGTTGAGGCTGTGCTGACTGCTATTATTTAACTGGGTATTGTTTGCTGTCACTGCAGGCGAGGGTGAACTTGTCGAAGAGTTCATTAGACAATGGCGATGATATTCATTGTTTTTTGTTTTGATCCAATCCGCTAGTTCGGACCAATCAACGGCGCTTGTTAACTGATAATGTTGTTGTTGTTGTTGTTGTGCGGCGTGTGCCAATTGTGCAGCCTTTGAGAGGTTTGTCGGCAGTGTTGTATCGCCTGCGAAAACGCCATTTGTCGCCGTTAAATGATGTTCATGACAGAGCTGCTGTTCACGTGACATGGCGCCTGCGCCAACACTTGAGGTGCCCTGTTCTAGCTTAATAGCGCGTAAACGTGGCGGCAAACCAGCACCAGAACTACCGCCAGCTACAGATCTTGCATCAACACCGCCGCCGTGCAGAGTTACCAGCACACTGTCACTATCACCGCCAGCAGTGCCGCCGCCACCACCACCACCCATTGCTATTTCTGAAGCAATTGAATCTTTGGTCTGTTCATCACCGCTCGTATAACGTAAAGGCATATTGCTGATGCATGTCATCGGCGGTGTTGTCTGTTGTGACGATTGCGATTGATGGTTTAACGATGCTGCCGCAGCCGCCGCTGCTGCCGCCATGCCACTCATCGAACTTGTTGCTAGCACTGCAGCAGTGTCCGCTGTGCCCATGCTGCTTGTGGTCAGGCGGCGAAGCACCATCAGATTGCTACCGCTTTTAAGGCGGGTTTTCGTATAGGGCATAAGAAATTGCAGATATTTGGATAGATAGTATTTGCGTTTCCCGCGGCCGGTTTGTGTGCGCGAGAGCTTCAGTGAGCGTAGAAAGCTGCTGCGGATGGTGCGCCAACGTTCGCGGCAGTTGCGCACTGCATAAAGTGAGAGTGAGAGAGAATGTAAAAACGGTAATCAGTAAATATGCAATAAATCATAAAAAATAGACATGATGCACTTAAAGATACATCTATACATAAATAGATACATATGTATGTATGTAATTCAAGGCTATCAATCGCTCTTGCGTGCTTTAGCATGTATGTGTGTATGTCTAATGCACTAAAAGTTCAAAGCTTTTTTAGTTTTTTTGGCGCAATGCGCCGAAGCAATGTACTACAACAAAAACAAGCACAGCCCACTGCGTTTGCACGATATATATGTACGTACATATGTATCTCAATATTTACATAGATACAACCTTAAAGCGCAGCGCTTGCATTTATATTTAAACCTATACAGATATACATACATACATATATATTTGTATATATATAGTAAGTGTATGTTTGGCGCACGCGATTCGCTCACGTAGCGCAAAAGCTTCGCGCAGTAATTGCTGAAAAGCGCAAAAAAAAAAAATCGTATAACAATTAATTCAGTGGCGTAAGTAGCTTGTGCCATGGGGGGACGACATGAAATTTGTTTTTTAAATTAATTAAAAACAAGAAAGAATGCTGCAGTCGAGTGTCTGGAATGCACTGCACTTTCTTGAGGTCAAATTGGTATAGGGACTATGCTTTATAGTAGTCCGAGCTGAACCTAATATTTATGTTTAATTTAAAAAAAAAAACAATTATTAAGACTCTCAAAAAATGGCGTAGGATTGTATGTATGTAAGCGAGCATGGATTGTTTATACACATTAGCTGATATGCATAAAGATCGTCTAAATATCTAAACTTGAACGTACAACAAGATGGTGACGTCTATATATTAATAATTTATATGGTCTGCCTTGATTTTTTTTTGCCTGTAATATATATAAATAGCAACAAAAAGCTTTCACAATTCAGTTTTGAGATATAGGCACATTTCAAGGCCCTGGAGATATTAAGTCCCTTGACCCCTATCTACGCCACTAAATTAACTAATTACATAGAAGCGAGAACACAATGACACACATTTGTATCTACAATATATACGCTACGTAATATGCAATATGCGAGAGTTGATTAAAGAATTTAAAATCTAATACTATTTAGTTAGCAAATTGATGAGACTGATACGAATCAACGTCCGAATATATTCGTGTGTCAGACATCGGTCTTGGATCGAAAGAGTGACTTTAATAACAGGTCTATGTGACTGAGGGAGAGGCTTCGATAGTGTGATTCACAAAAAAAAGCAACAATACTATTACCGAATGCCGAAGTTATTATTATTACAATATATAAACAAATATATTACTTTTTTTTAAGTATTATCTCAATTGAAAAGTTCTTAATAAGTTGACATTTTATGTACTGTACTTATAATAGTTTATATATATTCATTGTAACAATTAAGTGAAGGAGCGCACAGTTGAAACGTACCGACGGACCACCAATCGCCTATAAACATTATCAAGGATTGTGCGCTGATTGTATGAACATGCACATCCAAATAAGATTCAAGAATAATAATAATAAAAGACCGGATACCATGCTGCTGGAATATAATTGGTTAAACGAGTATTGTATTGTGAGTAAAAATTATAATTTTGTGTTAAGTTTCTCCTCTAATCCACTTTTTTAAAACTACAGTGTCGGTATGT
Organism: Leucophenga maculata; assembly: GCA_035044805.1. NCBI lineage: Eukaryota > Metazoa > Arthropoda > Insecta > Diptera > Drosophilidae > Leucophenga > Leucophenga maculata. Next base: position 73,289 of record JAWNNP010003526.1, on the reverse strand, counting down.
GCACCACAGCATATGGTGTTCCATTTTTCAACATAATAGCAAAGTCAGCACCAGATTTAGAGAGGATGGGAGTTGGTGCGCGTGTAGCTGCTATCAAAAAATCGGCTGCCGGATAATACCTTAAAATAAGTCATTTTTTTGTGTGTATAAAATAATTATATTAATTATTTTATAATTACATTTTTAATGTGTTACGTAAAACATCTATTACCAATTCCAAATAAAATATGTTCATATGTTCCACTTCACTATTTGACCTAATTATTGAACAGTGCTTATCTGTGAGCTTTGCGTAATACTGACGATGGATTAACAGGTCCATATATAAGCCATTGGGTACCATTTTACAGACGTTTAGATCATATGGTATAAGGGTCCATTAACTTTGTGCAAATTTATGTAATTGGTAGAAGGAAAAGATATATCTTCTACATACATATGTATATATGAAATACCGCTAACTGTCAGACTGCCCGCATGATCTTCGAAACTACACACACTACACAACGATTGACTTGAAATTTTTTAATAGACAATTATTTCGATGCGCAGAGATCCACTAAGAACGAGTTTTAAAATCGGAAGATGCGATGCCCGGTCCACATACCAACGAAAAATGAAATTCGTAATATCTTTGCAACCATATTTTGTCCATGCATGTTTTTTTTTTTACATATAGAAAGGGGAATCGTGCGTAAATTTGATGAGCGCAGAGTCGAGTTCCATAGTTATCAGCTTAAAGAAGGAAAACCTTACCGGGTTGTGATTAAAGAATTACACCACTTTACTCCTAATAAGGATTTTATGAACAACCTGAATCCACAACCTTAAAAGTCGCTCCACTGGTAAAAGGATGAACATGTTCTTTGTGAATCTAGAACCCAAGAAAATCAGTAAGGGTATACATGTTGGTAAACCAAAGCTTACCCAGCACGTAAGTGGCACTCACTCGGCTTCAGTAACTGTGCTAAGTGAGAGTCACGTAATCACACGCCTCCAAAGCAGACAAACAGACCAACAAATGCAGATATTATGCAAGGTCGCCACGATTCGAGCGCTCAGCTACTAAAATCACAACCGCAACAACATCGCAATTGTCATGAGGACTGGGTTCCAAATAACGGTATGGACTTATTTTTTCTTGCAGCTATTTTCACCGTATACTCGAAAGCATAGACAGCAAATGGGACACTCGCTTCTCACTCTGGAAAGCAACTAGAGATATTAAAAGGGAACCAATTCACCACGTCCCCATTATAGACTAACAGTAGATGGTATCGATCGGACGAAGAACAAGAAAACACTTTCGCTCGTCACCTTGACGACCGCTTTCATACATTTTTTCTGGCAACACTTGAACAAATTTTTCAAATTGACAGCTCTATGGACTTCCCTCTACAAATGGACTTGCCTGTAGTGAGAAGTTCTATCAAAAGCCTAGAAAGGAAAAAAAGCTCCTGGCCACGACGGTATTGGCAAAACCACCCTAAAGAATTTACCCGAGCAGGCACTACTTTTTATACATAGTATTAATTTTTAACACTATAGTAAGGGTACAACACCTCCCCTCACAGTGGAATTTTGCTATCATATCCATGATGCACAAGCCTGGAAAGCCGGAAAATGGCGCCGAGTCATATCGGCCGATCAGTATCTTGCCTTCCATATCGGAGGTTTGGGTGCGCCTGATTGTCGCTCGGATTGTTAGTTTTTCGGAAGCCCGGAGTATAATTCGTGAGCATCAATTTGGTTTTCAAACTGGTCATAGTACCGCGGAACCACTACACCGTGTTACCAACCACATACTCACTACTACTATACGATTCCAATGAATACTGTAATAGAGTCTTCATTGACCTCCAACAAGCCTTCGCTCGAGTATAGCAAAGCCGTCTTCTGGCTAAGATTAAAGACATCCCTGCTTCATTCCACCTATTGTTGCGTTTCTTTATAGGTGCTCATTCACCGTTAAAGTTTGCTCTAGCACGGCAGTCACCCATTCTGTCTCAGCAGGAGTTCCACAGGGTAATGTATTAAGGCCTAGCCTATACTCAATTTTTACATTAGACCTTCCTGTTACAGAGGCTATGGGTTCAACGCCGGATCGATCGCGTCGTTTGCCGATGATGTTTCACGCTGAAAAAAAGGACACCATCAGTAATTTTCCTGAACGGAACTGCGTTACGACAGGATACCAAGGGTAACATGTTTGGGCTATTGTTTAAACGTCGATTGGCCCTTAAGAATCACATCTAGATTTCCCTTGTTTATACGTAGATCATGTTAAATAAACTTTGCGAATATATGCATATTTAAGTCCGACTACTTGGAGAAGATTTGTTTTCTAAATGTCTTTTAATTTTTTATTCAATTTTTTAATTGATTTATTTACTTTATTTATTTTTTAGTTTGTTTATTTATTATAAGAAGAGTCCTTCTATCCATGTCTGTCCGTCTTTGTGTGTACGTATGTGCCCTATTCCCACAAACCTCAAAATATTAGATTGAAAGTTATTACGCAGTTTTTCTTATAACCAGAAGCAAGTTACTAGCTGGAACGACCACTATATGGCCATTGGAAGGTACAGTTCTCACACAAAAATATTTTCAGTTTGTTATGAAAAATTAATATGAATCGTGATCAGCTCGACGACGGGATGAATAAAACTAGCCAAGTCCGCATTTTGTCTGTCCCCTGTTGTCTATATGAATCACAACTATTTTCTCAGATTTTATAACATTGATCATACAAAACTAATTAATTGAATTAAATTCAAGCAATTTTTTGTTGCTGAACGTGACTCTAATTTAGTTTGATATTAAGTTTAAATAATTGAATATTGGATAAATTGTACGTTTATATTGACTATAAATATTAAAAGACTTGAGAACTACATAGCTTCAAAATAAGCCATAATAAATTCCACCGTTACAAAGCTAAATGAAAATGAAGATTCGAAGTTTCGGTTCCAACGAAAATAATGTTTTCTTTCTATTTTTTTAGGCTTCAACATCTAGAAATTCCTTCTTAATACATACAAGCATGTTTCGAGTTTCGACACATGGTCATCGTCAAAAAGATTTGATTTTGCTTATTTGGATTCGAGTTCAAATACTCGAATCGTGGTGAATTCGGACTCCAAAGATCCAGTTCGAAGAAAATAGGATTGCATCATTTATTAAAGTGCGACTATGTTAGTAAATTTGTTTATACTCTTCACATAGTATTATGATTTTGTCACGGAGTTTGAAGCGCATAAAAGGAATCATAGGAGCACCCATACAATATATGTATTCTGTCAGTCTGTCTGTCCCACATCGGTATGAATAAAAAGTATTCACTCATCGTTTAAAATATGAATCTATATAAATGGGTATGAAGTTCTTTTATGCTTTTAAGCTGACTATAAGCTAGAATGATCACGATGTGGCCACTTGAAAGTCACACTCCCATACCAAATTAAGAAGGCTTATACTTTTTAGAAAATATAAAGGTTTCATGAGATGTACAAACAAGCATTAATTTATACTTGTACATGAGCAAGTGTAGATATATGGTATCTTAAGCGTTTATTCAAAAATCTATCTGTGTATTCGTTTTATAGGTCTCTCTGTATTTTAAAAAGAATTATAAGTGTTAAGGGTAAGAAGAACGACATATTGAATGAAGTGTCTTTCAACTTGAAACTCGTTATCGTAGCTTTTTATGAACAGGTTCCTACATTAATATCCACGGTAGTCTCCAAACAAACTATTTCCAATAACTGATAAGTACACAATTTGAAATTCCGTGTGAAGAGTCTTAATTTGTTTTCTTGTTTCGTAATTTAAAATATATTTATCTTCTATTTTAAGTACTTTCTACGCATAGTATGAATACTATATTAATTTTTACAAGATTTAATTGTAGGTAATATTATCATTAAATACACGGCCCTTAAGACCAAGGGTGTACTAAGTTCATTACTTATGCGTTCCCAAACCGATCCAGATGTTTTTTAAATTTTTATAGCAATAAAATTTTCAGAAGTTTAAAACAGATTGCTATAGCTGGTAGTCTTAGGTATGAGTCACGGGAGGGTGAGCACCCTGGGAGAGAGAATGGGATGAGTAGATGAGAGTGATACATCGGTAGAAGCTAACAGACGTGGTCTCATAAAAGAGAAACACAAAGTGTTGCGTATCAGAGCTCGAGATTTCCGAAACCATACGTTCCATTGACTTGAAATTTTGAGCAGATCTTTATTGCGATGGGTAGAGATTCACTAAGAACGGGTTTGAAAATCGAATCGGGTGATGACAGCTCTCCATATAGGCGATTAACAAAATTCGTCAAATCTCGGCATCCATTTGAGTTATAGGAATGAAATTTTGTATACATGCTAATATGATTGGAGAAGTAGTTATATTTAGTGTGGTTAAAATCGGAGGGGACAATGCCCCATATAAGCGATAAATAAAATTCGTCATATTTTTGCAATGTTTTGAGTAACAGGGATGAAATTCGGTATACATGCTATTAAGATCTAGAGAAATAAGGTACATTTTAAAAGTACATAAATAAATACATAGACACAACATTCGTTTCTGTACTGGGCACAGCGAAGCGGGGAGGGTACAGCTAGTACATATATATGTATATAAATATATATCGTGAAAATGAAAATCAATATGTCTATCTGTCGTTCGTATGTTTGTTTGAGATCTCAAAAACTATAAGAGCTAGAGACTTAGAGCTTCCGAATTTAGTTATATCTTATGAAACGCCCACAATGCCCACCACCCTCTCACAGCTATTTATCTTGTATATTAATATTTTTTAAGATCATTCAGCCGAAAAAAATATTTTTTTAATTTTTTAAAATTTAATCAAAAAAAAACAAATTTAATTACATTTTATACTTGGTTCCCATAGAATAAAAGCGTGTATTAAGTGGTTGCAAATGTATCTAACAGGCAGAAGAAGGCGAGGCAGATTCCAAATAGAAATGTATATTCTGATCAGCATCAAAAATCGAATCGATATAGACAAGTCCGTCTGTCTTGCTGTGCATATGAAAACGAGAACATAGACTCTATAAAATGAAGATCCTTCAGATTAGTATTTAAATAACGTGCCAACCTATCTACTAATAAAAAGCTGAACCTCTTTTCAGAGTTTTTGAATGAAGAAATTGTTGTTTTCTTTTTATTTTATCTTAAAAAGCCCAATTTGGATTATATTTCTTCAGTTCCAATTTTATATTCCTTAAAGGACTACATCGTATCTTTAGAAAGGGTTTCGCTTTTGTTAAGGTTTAGTTTAGCTTAAAAAGACACATTTAGTGAATTTTACATTAATTCCAAAACAGTATCCCATATGAATCCAAATAGCAACATATTAAGTTAGTATTGAATTGAATTTTGATGAGACTGCTTTTTATAGACGTTCTCCTCTTGACTAAGACCGCTTTAGAACGACAATCAATTACAATTTTAATCATATTTCAAAAATTAAGTTTACACCGCAGTAGACGTAAGGTTCAGACAATTAATATCATCAAAAATCTGGAATTATTTGCATTTATATTTAGAAAAAAGAGTCTAAGAAAAATATTGATATTTCTGTTGATTTGAAGATCATCTAATAAAGCTCTCGAGAAATTCTACGATAAATACGAAAAAAAAAAACGCTAAAAATATGATCTAAATAATAATAATAACATGATATCGGCTGTCTAAGTCTAGACAAGCGATGTGATTACATCAGAAGAAAAATACCTTCTATGGTATTTAGACTGAAATTACTGTAGCTTGGTCAGGTGTGTTTCGATTCAAGTTACATTCAAGAAAGAAAATAAATGTGGAAACACCGTCTGTGACTTTATCATAGACCTAGCACATACATAGTCTGTATTTGATGGAACCTACTAGGCCTGTCTGAAATAAATTTTCTATATTCATATTTTCTTAAATATATGAAATATACAAATAACGCTAGATATATTTATATAATCTATCTATTTTTGTTTGTTTTTGCATTAGAAATATCTGATCAATAATGAGACGGCATGATTCGATTGTACTTAATTGAATACTTGTATAAATGTTTCCGACATACTCCTCGTATATATGTACTTTAACAAATATTTTGAGCACAAAATTATTGATAACAATTTAATCAATATTATGATAACATAATACAATTATAATATATTAATATTATTGTAGATTGATTCAGATTTTCTCTAAATAATTAGTGATCTGATATTGGAAACAGCAGTAAAGGAAAGTCTTCATCTTTAGTACCTGCACTCTTATGATAATTATACTCTATACCCGTAGGTAGAAGGGTATCTTTATATACACATATACTTTTACTTCTTATGTATGTGTATATGCCAGTGAACGGTTGGACCGATGGCACTACCTGTTTCTTTAGATGAGACGTAAAAACTGATCTGTGAATTTGGCAAACTAAAAGCATCAAACTCACCTGGGTATGACAATGTCCCTGCAATTAAAGCTTCTTCCCACCCCGTGGAAATATGCCGAATTAATTCTCATTCGTATACCTGGGAAGCCTGCAGCCAATCTCGCCTCATTTCGCCCGATAAGTTTATTTACGATACTCTCCAAAGTAGTCGAAAGACTATGCGTAGAGTCTGACCAATATTGGAAAAGGCTGGTTCCATCCATAATCATCAGTTTGGCTTCAGAGAATTCCATGGCACGCCTGAACAATGCTATAAACTAGTCGACAGTATACTGGAGACTTTTGAGGGGCGAAAGTATTGTTCAGCAGTCTTTCTAAAGAAAATTCTGCCATCATCGTAGTACTACTTCATTAGGTCCTACATTTGTAAGATGTGGGGAAGAAAATTCTGAAATAAAAGAAATCAGAGCCAGAGTTCCACAGTGAAGCGTACTTGCACCCGTCCTTTATACGCTCTATAAAGCCGACATTCCGATCAAAGATACGATGCTGGCCGCTACGTATGCCGACGACATGGCTTTGCTGGCATCTGACGTCTCCCCACAGGTTGCTTCAGCCATCTTTCAAAGGCAGCTCGTCATCACCCATATTTCACTTATGAGTTGGAACATTGTGGTGAGTCTGGAGAAGTCCACTCAAATGACTTTCCCGCTGAAAAAATGAGACTGCTTTCAAGTTTATCTCGACGGACTAGTCATTCCAAGCAGCGCTACAGCCAAGCATCTGAGCATGGCGTTGAATAGAAGGGAAACATGGTGTCCTCATTTGCTCACCATTAGGACTCAACTAAATGACAGGCTAAAAAACCACTTATGGCTGATCGGTCGAAGGTTAATTCTCAGATGAAGGAGCACGCGATAATAAAAACTATATGGACCTATGGAATCCCGATCTGGGGCACTGTTAGCAGAAATATATACTCTATTATTCAAAAACTTCAAACAGGGTTCTCAGAATTATCTCCAAGGCGCAGCTGTTCCATACCAACAGCGTGTTCCACGAATATCTCGGTGTGCCCTTGGTTCATCAGGAAGTTATAACACTAAGCAGCTTTGACATAAAACGATTGAACAAGCACACCCTTGCTATCAACATACTGATAACAGCTCGACTACTAAAAGGCTCAAAAGGTGTCAGCCGCTTTATCTTGCTCATAGGAAGCAATAAAACATTTTTTTATAATTCCTTTTCGTGAATTTTTAATTCATTGATTTTGACCGCGAAAACGGATGTTTCACAATTTTTTTTTTAAGCAATATGTTTGTATAATACTTGCTTAATGACTTTTAGTTCGTCTCAGGTGTGACGTGATGGACCTATGTATATTGCTTTGAAAATTCGACAAATACTCAAAATACGGTTCTATTATGAGTAGTTGAAGCATCCATTTTACAATAAGCTTTTTTCAATTACCAATTTTTAGTCAATTTCCCATGTTCAACAATTTTGAAATACCTGCCATGTCTGCTAGGTCGTGGACTTTCAATCGAAGGTCATCTAATACATTCAATATAAACAATTAAGAGTCGTTAAACTTCAACTTTTAAAGTCATTATTTTAAATCTATGCAGGGTGCAAAAAGTCATGAAATATACTTTTTGGAGCACCTTTACTGGTCTCGAATCTCTTCGTAATGGGCTGCAAACGCAAGTTTAGTTTGCATTATTCCAGGCAGCAGCGGTGTCAAAATCGCTAAGTAGGAACATTTTAGTTTTGAAGCCACATCATGACGCCGTGCTTTCAAACAAAGTTGGGCAATCAAAATGGTAGAAAAACTAGCGCAAGAAGTACCAGCATACACATACGAAAGTCTAGTCTAATACATCGTTTGATCATGTAACAAACTGAGTGTATAAACCCAATAAACAGGTGAAAGATGACGTCTGCTCTGGATGGCCAACAATAAGACAGACTGATATATATAAATATATATTCTTACAAAGATCGCGCCAAGCAGATCCCCAAACTATTGCCACAAGTCTCTCCGTCTCCGTAAGTTTCTGACAAAAGGCAATGTGGACCAAAAGAACACTGCTAGCATCAGCTTAATTCTTTCTGTGATAAATCTCGAATATACTTCATGGTGTTTCAGACGCCTTCTTTTTGTCTGTTTCAATCTTTTGGAACCTCTATGGTAAAAGGAGCTAGATTAAGGCTTTTTCATATTGTAGTAATACATTTAAATAGTACTATATTGTTGGATAATGGGTAACTCCGGGATTCGGACTAGAAGTGTCTGTGTACATTTTTTATGTTGGTGCAGTTTTTATGTATATTAGAAATGTTCATATAGATCTCTTCTATACCTGCTATTTAAAAATAAACAATAATCCAAATATGTATTTACAATTTTTGGAGAGAATTTAGCTAAAGCTTATCTGATTGCTATAGGTTATTTTGGTTGGTTTCATAGGTGTTCTATAGAGTGTAGAATAAGTGGGAATTGATGCAAATAGCGGATGGTGTATGATTATACAGGACCAGAAACGCCATCAAGGTCAAAAACATTTTTTCGAAATATTTAATTTTTTTTTGACCCAAGATTCAGAAAGAGCTGATAATTTATCTCCGAATTGGAGATCATAAATATTTCGAATTAAAGTTTTTTACCTTTATTGCTGACGGGACACCAGGATCGTAATCAGCAACCCCAAAATCATAAAGGTCACCTAGGCATAGAACATGTCATCATCAATTTCACTTTGTTTGCAATTTGTACTACACTGGATTTTATTTCTTGAGATGCCAGCAACTACATAGTAAAGTCATTCAATAGTTTCAAATCCGTTTTAACTTATATAATTTTTAGCTCGAAACCCTAATTATTTATACTCCTCATAACATCAGCTATCATCCAATAATAGCCTAGTCAAAATCGGTCCAGCTGTTTCGGAGAACAGCCGGAACATACACAAATTTATTATGAATCAGTAATGATTGTTGAAACCATAAAAGTCTATGATGACGGGGAGGTTTACAACATTCGAAAATCGTAAATCGTACATATAAGCGGTAAACAAAATTCGTAATATCTTTGCATCCAAACCATTTTAGATTCAGAGATGATATTTGGTATACATGTTAATGGGATCAGTAGAAGTAAGATCCATTAAAACGGTCTTTACTGGGCACAGCATTTATTTATATTAAGTCTATTGGACAAATAGGTTATCAGGAGACAAATATATTATGTATAAATTTAACCACAGTTCTCCAATCTCCTTTCACAGTGTGCTTGTGAAAGGAGATTGAAGCATGATAGTTTAGCTATAATATTACATTTATCCCAAGCAATCAATAAATTCTATTATAGACTTATTATAGATTCCTAAAATAATATTTCGATAATATTCTGATGATTTTAATTTAGATTTCATTGTGAAATTTGCGTTGTTGGCAGCACTCAGTTTGATTGAACGCCTCAACATTAAATTAAATTTAAAAATGTGCAGAAGTCAAACTGTTGAAATATATTGATCCAAATTATTTGTTTCATACTTTAGATACCTTAAGCTACTCGTCTCATCTGTTGAAATAAAAAGTAAACCCTATAATTATCCCCTCCTGATACTGCATTCATCTCATTCTGAAGAGAAGGTTTCACTTCTAGCGCGTGTGAACTGCACACATGTTTTTTTTTTTTTTCTTGTGATATTTTGTTGGTAGGGTGTTAAAGAGGGATAATCTATTAAGTAGTGTTCGATGTGTATTGTATTGTTGTGTTGGCAGTATGGCTTGTCTTTGTAGATATTTTTGTCTAAGTGGTTTGTAAATTTTGTGTATCCTAGTCTAAGTTTAATAATTTTAGTTTGGTGAAGTCTTGATAAGTCTTCTTGTTGTATATGCATATATAAATATATAAACGAATGTATGTGTGTTCGTATGTCCTTTATAGATTCCGGAAGTTATTGAGTACAATTCCGCGCGGAGTATAAGCGTAATACATCTATCCAAAAATATTATAATCACGTTTCAGAATTTTTAATACTTTATGAGAATTATAATTAACTTAATTCTGATAATAATGCAGATATTTCTCAAATTGGTTTAATATACTTCATATGAGTATCATATCAGTCTTCTGAATAATATTTATGCGTTAGGTTTCGGTGTGTGGCGGGAATGTGAGCACCCAGGATGGAGTGAGTAGGTGAAATTGATAAGTTTTTCTTTTAATAAAATAGTTTATATTTCACGGTTATGATTCAAGGAAGGGAAAGTGTCCTAATCGCACAGAGCTTTTGAGGAAAGTATGCTGGGCTATATACCTTGGATTTTTTCGAAATCAAACCCAGAGTAGCTTTCTATAAAAATAAAAGTGTAAATGACACCGGAACAATCAGTTAATGATAGCACTATTGTAGAGGACCCATCGGACTATAAAGAGGTCGATTCGGTTATCAAAAAGCTGAAAAATAACAAAGCGGCAAGCTCTGATGGACCCCATCTTTTTTACAAACTTCTGATGAAATACTTATTACGTCAGTGCCCATACATACAGCACATGTCGGACTCGATCGTTCACAAGAAAGTGATTCTACTCGCGTAAGCGGATGATATTAATACCATCGGTACACAGGAACGGCGACAAGATAGACCTTTCTCAGAGATGAAAAACAGTCTCGACTAATGGGTCTAGCGGTGAATGAGGACAAGACGAATTAGTTAGTGAATTTCAACTTCAATTTTGTAGAAAACTTCATCTGTCTTGGATCCGAAATGAGCAGCAACAACGTTAGCGTGGAGATCAGGCTTAGAATCACGCTTGCAAATAGATGAAATTTTGGGCTGAGCAAGCCAATTAGAATTAAAGTCCTGTCACGAAAGATGAAAATCAAGATCTACAAGACGCTGGTACGCCCGTTCCTACTCCATGGCGCAGAGGCACCGTGTTTGATTTAGACGAAACCACGTTGGAAGTCTTTGAGAGAAAGATTATGCGCAGGATTTTCGGTCCTATTACAGTCGGCGACGAGTTTAGGCGCTGCATGAGCTATTCGATGAGGTTGTCATAACACAAAAAATTCCAGCGACTGCACTGGGCTGGTCAACTCATTCGAATGGATAAAAGTGCTTCATGGTTTACATGGGTTTACATGGGGGGCCCAAATTAGTTTGAAGGACGACGAATGGGCACGCGTTGAAATGGCCAGGTATGGAGAGATCTCAGCATACTTTGCATGCAAAACAACTGGCAGATGAAGGTCATCTCAAAGTAACACATTGTCAGTGATTATGTTTTTTTTTAAATAGCTGTTAGTTTCGATATCTTTAAGTTTTTGTAAATGGGACTTATGAAAAGAGCTCACTTATGTCTTTTTTTTTTTATTTTGAACTGCGATTTACAAAAATTTAAATTTATTAAAACTAACTGGAAATCTAATTGTTTTTAAGTTTTTCTAAACAAAAGTTCAAATATTCATTAAAGTTTTTTTGAGCATAGGCATTTCTTTATTCAGCACATCACACATCCGACGTTTGCTGGCACTATAAGAGTATGGCAGTATGCCAGTCAGTATACGGTCAATGAATATTCAAACATTTTACAGACATTTTATATTCGCATATTTCATTAGTTTATGTCAACATTTATTTTTTTTTTCCAGTTTTCATAGTCTATTCTAAAGTATAACCAAATCAATGCAAATCTGTGTATTTTTCAATAAGCCCTCGCAAATCTAAACGTCATAGACAAAAATGCATTCAACAAACGCGGAGAGTAAGCCACTAAGCAGAAGAGAAACGCGAGAGACGAACGAAGCTCAGCGCTGCATTGCATAGAACTTTTTTGCTGCACTGCTACTTTGTTGCTGACGCTAGTTGTGTTGTTGGATATACATATGTGTGTATGTATTTAGTTGTTATAGTAAGAAATTTTTTTTTTTTTTTTTGTATTTTTCGTATTTGCTTCTGCTCCCCCATTAATGCACGCAAACTTGCATCACAGACGCAAAAGCAGACGAACAAATAATAACAACAACCATAATAAAACCAAATGCAATAAAAAAAAATGCAAATGCACGACTTAAAAATACGCTTTAGCCTAAAATAAAAAAACTAAATATTTAAAATAAACAAATTTTAATTAAAAAAAAATAAAATAAGTAAATAAACAAACTTTGTTTTTGCTGTGCGCCCTAAAATAAGCATACATAAGTGTATATTTGAGAGGCTTGACACCCTTAAAGAAAGTCGATTTGCTTATGCTTCATAGGAAGCTTGAATTTATAGTCTATAATTCTTATAGTTTCTGAGATCTGTTGTTTCATATACGATGCTGATCAGATACATATGTATGTATAAGGCTCATCCTACTACTCATTCCGCTACATGTTACATGCATTGGCACAAACTTAATATACCCATTTGCACTTTGCATACATGGCACAAAAAAAAGCTTAACATATGAAATCCTAATAAGAACGTGTACATGCATACACACATACATAACATGTAACATTCGTCAAAAATTCGTAGTTTTTTTTTTTTTTTGCTTTGTTTTGCATATATGTACATTCTATATGTATATATTTTGTTGTTGCTGTATGGTTTTAATACGCTTATTGTATTTGCTCATGTTTAATATTATTAAAAAAAAGTTTTTTTTTTTTTTTTTTTTTAATTTGCAAGCTCAATAAAATTTTGTCTGCTACATGTTTTCCTTTATTTACATACACCCGCACGCGCTTGTTCTACTCTTGAATAATGCATTATCATAGGCAAATGCGTTTCTTCATACTGTTCACAAACACACATACACGCACACTACTGCGCAGCCACTTGTTGTACGCTGACTTTACCGTTATCTTCTTCTTATAACTTATAGATTTACATGCATATATACATATGCATGTATACATAAATACAAATTTAGCACACTTACCCGTATCCTTTGTCTCATTCGCCACAAACTGCCATGCCTTCTGTATTTCCTCCTTTTTGCTATAGCCAGGATGTGTAGATTTCCAAAGGCACGGATGATTTTCGACAAGCTGTACAAAGCGCACATTAAAGACTGGATCGTCCTTGCGGCTCATTTTCGTATTACTGTTACTGTTGCTATTGTTGTTGTGGCTGTAAGCGTTGTCGGACATTTGTTATGAACTTTTGTAGAAAAAGAACCGCACCGCACGCGTGTCTAACTGTAGAATGAGAAATGTCGTAATAAGAATACCCCAAAAAAAAAAAAAGAAACAACAAAAAGTCCAGATAAATTAACTGCACTAAAAACGTTTACGTTGCAGCAGTAGACAAACAATTTTTGCTTCTAATAAGAATGCATTTGCTGCACTCAAACAAACACCAGCATATGTGAGTGTGTGTGTGTGTGTGTGTGTGTGGTGTACATACATAGTTGACAAGTGGCGTTTGCTGCGCGCGCTTGTACACCATGTACTGTACTGTAAATGTGTGCACAAAAAAAAAAAAAAAACAAAAGCCAACCGACCTCTATAGCAACAACAACAACACTGACACGCACGTTGTCTTCGCCGACGTTGTTGTCTGCTCCACTTCTGCTATTTCGCGCGCCTGTTCTAATTTCGCCTACTCAATAGTTGTTTTTGTTGTTGCCGCTGCATTTATGGCATTCGTCCTTGTCGCTGCTTGTTGCTGCTTCTTCTGCTGCACTGCTGTTTCTTATTTTGTTCTCACTTCTTTCATGCACTAATGTTCCGCAAAAAAAAAAACAAGAATAATACTGGCGCTAAAAACGATTTTTGCCTTCCTTTTTGTTTGCACGTTCGTTCGTTATTATTTTACACGAACTTGTCGCAACGAAAGCGCAACGAAAACTGAGAGTAACTTTACACATAAAAACAACAACAACAAAAAACTAACAGCAAATATTGTAAGTAGAAGCAAAAAAATCAAAAAAAAAAAAAGAAATAATAGCGAAAAAAGCTGCATGTGCAATAATTTTTCGCTTGCTCGCTCACTCGTTTCTACGCTTACATGGTTAAACCGTTCACTGCCGCTATTGCTGTCGCAGTCGCTGCCTTCTAATGCAACAACGACAACAGTGACGCCGACGCCTACAGCAGCAGCTGCATGACAAATTGGCTGACTAGAATCAAACGGTACTCTACTAACCTACACACGCGTTTGCAGCGCATGTTAGAGTGAGTCAGCAACAATGCGCTTAAAGTGGCCTAGAGCAAGTGCGCTGTACTAAAGTGGTAGACAGAAGTAGCAAAGCGGTAGACAGTGGTGCATTCGAACATTTTGGTTAGCAAAAATAATAACTTATAAACCAATAAAGTGACAAACAAAGTGACGATTGCCTACCTACAACTTTGTTTGAGTGATTGACTGTGATATGTTGCGATGTAGTGTTCGGTTTTCTTAAAGATACTTTCAGTTAAGAAGAGATTCCAATTCGATTCTATTTAGCATAAAAAGTTCAAAAGTACAAGGTGTGCCTCAAAATTCCCAGAACTTTTTTTCCAGTGCAAAAACTTCCTTTTCAACATTGTTACTTGTGACGAAACTTGGTGTTTTCAAAACGGCTCTGAAATTAAGCGTCTAAGTGCCGAATGGAAACCGCCCGGTGAGCCAAAACCCAAAAAATCACGTTTGGAAAAGTCAAAAGTTAAGACAATGTTAATTTATTTCTACGAATTGAAGGGCATTGTTCACCAAGAGTTCGTTACGCCGGGCCAAAAAATTAATGGGCCATTTTATCTTGGTGTTATGAGGCGTTTGCTTCGTCGTATTCGGCCAGAATATCGCGAAGAAGGAAGTTGGCGTTTGTTGCATGATAATGCGGCACCGCATCGATCGACACTTTTGACCGATTTTTTTTTACCAAAAATTTTGACCATCAACCACTCACCGTATTCGCCTGATTTGGCACCATTTGACTTTTTTCTGTTCGGCAAGCTGAATTTATCCACGAAAGGACGGCTCTATGGTGATGTGAAGGCCATGCAAAAGGCGTACACCGACGTCATTCCAGCCAACGAACTAGAACACTCATTTGAAATGTTATTGAATCGAGTGTATTCAGTCGGAGGGAGATTACTTTGAATAATAAAAAAAGAATTACATACAAATCTATTGTAGTTTTCATTTTATTCCAAATGTTCGGGAAAGTTTGAGACGATTGTCTACACAAGCCCATTGAAATCATAGCTTGTTGGGCTTTCCCCGCCAAAAAACATTTTGTAACAAGTTGTAGAATGAAAGTTTTAATAGTACTTAAATCATTTCTAAAAAAAATGTCTTCCACGAACTCCAATGCTCCTTAAAGACAATT
Source organism: Leucophenga maculata (assembly GCA_035044805.1). Classification (NCBI taxonomy): domain Eukaryota; kingdom Metazoa; phylum Arthropoda; class Insecta; order Diptera; family Drosophilidae; genus Leucophenga; species Leucophenga maculata. Next base: position 57,558 of record JAWNNP010003526.1, on the reverse strand, counting down.
TTTTATCTTCTATATTTCGGATATATTTTTTTTTCTAAATCTACATTTCAAGAGTTTTTCAACACCATAAAACTTAAGTGAAAGCTTCGATTATGTACGTATTATTTAGTGCTCGTTCAGTAATCTTTCAGAGAGGTGCCTTCGTCATCTGCGAGGACTACTGTCCACAGTGATATCGATATGAAGTTTAAAGTATAATTTTCTTCATCAATATCTAATATGTCCCCTTCAAAGTAATCACCCTCAGAAATAATTCACTTGTGCCAGTACTTTTTGAAATCTTGGAATCATTTTTAATATGCTCTTGTGATATGATCAGAGCTGTCTTTAGTTGCTCGATCGTGGTAAAATGAGTAGGAAAAAGTCGGAGGGGCCCTACTTTGATGAATACGGTGGCTGAGACATGATATCTAATTTGTTTTGGCCAAAAAATGGGCGACTCTAGGAGAGCAGATACATTATCATGAAGCAAAAATAATGAATTCGATAATGTCATTCAAAAACCTCTCAGGCTACGGTTCTATTTATGAAAATTTAACAATTTCCAAAAAAAAATTGGACCTAATATACATATGTTTCTTAGAGATATGTTGAATTTAAGATTGGTACAAATTAGCAATTAAATTCCTTCCGCCGGAGCTAAAAAATAGCGCTTTTGAATCCTTCACACAGTTGGACACTTAAATGGTGCTGTCAATGGATGAAATGGCGCTTAAAATAGAGGTCCAATACAACTAACACATCTACTTGATTGACTGTTTTGAATCCGATTGACATAGGCAAAGCAATGAAATTGCCAAGTTTGAGTTTTCAAGATCAGATCTATGTTTTCAAATAGGAGTAAAATTTTTAACTATTTTATTTGGAAAAAAAAAATGAGTTCCATAACTTTTTGCAAGATTATTAAGAAAATATCTATTAGAATTCTTTCATGTGATCAAGGCTTTTTTTGGACTCCCCCATACGTTTCAAAGTCAATGAAGATTTTCTTATATTGATTTCTTTGAGAAAATGTGTGTAAAATTTGCTACTCAAGTGTTCAGCAAATCGGTACATCATTTTTGATTACATGAACAGTGAAGCTATGAATTCTGATTATTTTTACCGAACTGCTTTGCAGCTTAGCAATCAATCCCACACTTTTATTGCCGAATTTCAAAATTAAGAGAGTACTTTAACATTTTTAAGGCATAAATCTAAGTATTTTATAGGTGTTTATGTTTGCTGATCAGATTCTAGCGAATAAATCAGAGAATATTTGCCGATTTAACCCGAATTAACTAAAAAATACTTCTACTGTTTTAAAGCAGTTAATCTTGATAAGATATTTCGCGGGTTATGTTGTCTTCAAAATAATTCCAACATCGAGATGAAAAATCATAAACCCTATATTGAGCAGCATTTTGCAAACTCACTGTTGGAATAATTTTCAGCTTCAGTTTTTGGCTTCTAATATAGAAGGAACGTAGGTGTGACTCAAAAAGGAAATTTCAAACGAATGGTGAAACCGAAGCGCCGTTTCCTCGTCTTTCAATTGAAATGGAACAAATCTTACACACTCTTTCCTGAAGCCCAAATGGTGCCCTGAAAAAAAAGTTCGGGAAATTTTGAGACACACCTTGTATTTACACGAGTACAGCTGACGCATAAAAAAGACAAGAAAATCTATACTTTCTCTGACAAAATACATTCAAGGTGTGCAATGTTAACGCTGGGTTATTCATATCAGTACCCCAATTAGTAATTTTTCTTTATGAGATGAGCACTCCATTATGTTTTTTTAATGTTTGATTTCATAAAACGGCCCAACAATCATTTGGCGTAGGTTCTCGATCAGAATCTCGATCTAAATTAAATTAATATTTAATAATTAAAATTGATATTGTATAAATTGTACGTTAATACAAAGAGTTTAGGCTTAGGTAGCTTAGCATGCTTGACAAAAAAATTCCCTAATTCAAAAAAAAAAAAAAGATCCCACAATTACGATTTTTTGTCACTATTTTTCGCTAAACGAACCACTGTGCGGCATGAATATGAGAGCGTTGCAATTATAACAACAACAGCAATAAACATAGGTGCAACGCATGAGATAGACAAGAAAATAATAATCACGAGAAAGAAGAGAGTGGCGAAGAGCAGCGGTTGCAGCGTCGCAACAAAATTGCATTGCAGCAAATGAAAACGAAATGTGACGAATGAACGTAAATTTGTACGAACGAACATATGTGCATATGCAAGTATGTGTATGTATGTATGTATGCATGTAGAAAAGCAAGCACGCAAAAGCAAGAGCGAAAAGAAGAACATACGACAAAAAAAAAAAAAAGATTGCAGGAGCTTTTATCTAGGCGTATGACGTCACTGTGCAATGCAATGCAAAGCAGAACATACAAAGAAAATTAAGCGCGCGCAGCATTTGTTGCATGCGTTGTTGCAAGCGCAGAGCTAGGCAGGAAGATTCAGAAATGGGGCGTACGTGTGTATGTGTATAGGTATGTCTTAATGTATATACAGTAGAAATCGCTTAAGTGCAACTCTGCAATTTTTACATAAATGCAATAAAATTTAAACATTTTTATTATAAAAAAAAAAAAAAAAAATCAATGTGTATTGCTTAATGCAAACAACGCCTAAATGCAATTCGCCGGAAACAAAAAAAATAAAAATTATACAAATCTGATCTTATAAATATAAAATCGACTTTAAGCACTGTGCATAGTGCACAATAATTTTTAAATTTTGAATAATTTAAAATATTTAGTTCTAGAGATACCAAGGAAAGGTTTTTTTTCCTTTGTCAAAAATATAATCAGATTCAGCAGCTAATCAGTTCAAAAAGATCAGGACTAAATATGTAGAAAACGTGATTTCAAAACTTCAATATGCCCAGCTCCTTATATTTAAAACCTTGAGGCTTAACCTTTCGCAACTGATGTGTTCTAATTTTTACAATTCAACTAGCAGACCTCCTCCTTTTTAAAGTTATTTTTTTATGTTAAAGTTTCAGATTGGCGCCTTGGTAAATCATTCTTTTTTTACTTGTCACGTCCACCAGCGGAAATTCTAGCATCTAAGAATTTAAACAAATTTGTCCTCTTATTATAGATTATCAAAATGTAATGTTATGTGTAGGAGATTGGGGCTCGTTTAGACAAGTTCACATTGTGAGAAAAGTTGTTGACTGCCATTCACTTGGGAATGGCCAACAATGATTCTTGTTACAAACGGACCAAGCAACTCACACGTCCGCTAGGACACCAGTTTAGAGGTGAGCTAACGTGAGAAGGCGAAGGGGCCCCCTCTCCTTTAATAAGGGGTTGATGAGCTGGGCTTGGAACCCGACACTTTAAAAAACAAACCTCCAATGAAAACGACTAAGAAGCCTCGGATGATGATGACCCCCACAAACGATCATGATTTAAGCTATATGCACCTGGAATGTCCGCACCCTTAATTGGGATGGCGCAAATATCCAGCTGGTTGATGTCCTCGAAATATGCAAGACTGACATCACCGCAATCTAAGAAATACAATGGATAGGACAGGGTTGCTCTAAAACAGCATCCTGTGACATCTACTATAGCTGCCATGCGAGTAAGCACGAATTTGGATGTGGTTTCGTGGTGAGTAGGAAACTATGTGGCCTCGTCTCTAGGTTCACGCCTGCAAATATTTTAATATTAACCTGATTTGTGCTCACGCGCCGGCGGAAAAGACGACGATGCTAAAGATGAGTTCTATGAGCGCTGGCGATTTCAACGCCAAGATTGGGAAGGAAGGAATCTTTGGCCCAACCTTCGGAAAATTTAGCCTTCACGACACTATCTCCAACAATGGATTTCGCCGCAGGTCGGAACATGGTAGTTAGTAGTACCAGATTTCAACATCTTAACATCCACAAGGCTACATGGCTAATTCCTGATCAAAAAACACGCAACCAAATTGATCATGTTCTGATTGACGGAAGGCACGCATCGAGCGTGTTGGACGTGCGAATATTACGTGGTCCCAACATTGACTTGGACCATTATCTTGTCGCAGCCAAGGTACGCACTAGGCTCAGCGTAGTGCACGCCGCATGCAATATCCAACGAAAGCTAAACGTCGGCAAGCTGCAATCAGAACAGACCGCCGCTGCCTTTTCAAACACATTCTCCCGACTGCTCCGAGAAAGCTCTCCCTTCAATCTTTTTAAGCTGTTAGAGAAGCGATATCGGGAGAAACGTAGAGAGGAGAAACGTCTTTCAGACAATAGAAAAAGGAGCAAGAAAGGCGGGAGTTTGAGAATGTTGAGATGTTACGTGACAGAAATGAAGCTCGAAAATTCTTTCAAAAGGTCATGCGTCTGACTGACGGTTTTAAGCGCGGAGTAACTTTCTGTAAGGATGAAAATGGAAATCTGCTTACGGATGAACAGGAATCACTGAGATTATGGAGGAGTCATAGAGAAATGACACCGGAACCACCAGTTAATGATGGCACTATTGTAGAGCCACCGGACTATAACGAGGTTGATTCGGTTATTAAAAAGCTGAAAAATAACAAAGCGACAGGTTCTGATGGGCTGCCAGTTGAGTTATTTAAGACCGGCGGCGAAGAGTTGGTTAGGAGTATGCACCAACTTTTATGCAAGATATGGTCCGATGAACGCATACCCAATAACTGGAATCTCAGTGTTCTCTGTCCTATCTTTAAGAAAGGAGACCCCGCTGTTTGCGCCAACAACCGCGGACCTACCTTTGATACCAAGAGAGGTTTCAGGCAGGGCGATGGTCTGTCGTGCGATTTTTTCAATTTCGGATGGAATACATCCTACGCCAGTGCCCGTACATACAGAGTATTTCGGGCTCCATTTTCCAAAAAGAAGTGATGCTGCTCGCTTACACCGATGACATCGATATCATCGGCGCGCAAGAACGGCGAGTTAGCAAGGCGTTCTCAGAGATTGAAAAACAGTCTCGGCACATGGGTCTAGCGGTGAATGAGGACAAGACGAAGTACTTGGTGTCTTCTCGCACTCCTTCATCGCGTCTTGGTCGGTCAGTGACGATGGAGAATTTCAACTTCAGTGTTGTAGAAAACTTCGTCTATCTTGGACCAGAACTAGCAACAACAACGTCAGCCTGGAGATCAGGCTAAGAATCAAGCTTGCAAACATATGCTTTTTTGGGCTGAGCAAGCAAATAAGTAAACCCCTCTCTGAAAAGACAAAAATCAAGTTATATAAGACGCTGATACTCCCGGTCCTATTGCATGGCGCAGAGCCATAGACCGTGATTGAGTCAGATGAAACAGAGGAAGATTCTTCGCAGGTCCTATTAGAGTCGGAGACGAGTTTAGGTCCCGTATGAAGCGCGAGCTGTATGAGCTATTCGATGAGGTTGACATAGTCCAGCGCATAAAGTTCCAGCGGCTGCACTGGAATGGACGAAAGAGCTCCAGCACTCATGGTTTACATGGGGGGCCCAAACTTGATTGGTGGGCACTCGATGGAATGACCAGATATGGAGAGATCTCTCCGTACTTGGCATTCAAAACGACTGGCGCCAGCGCGCACAAGACTGTGGAGACTGGCGCGCCTTCCTAGACACGGCCATGACCGGCAGACAATTGACGGCCATATAAGTAAGTAAGTAAGTAATATTTTTCGATTTTGCGCCATCAACAACAACATGGATGTCCTTTCCGTTAAGAAGCTGCTAATGAGCTCAAAGAGCTGAGGAGTTAGGACGCTTTTTAGTTTGCTTAGAAGACCATAATGCCCTGTCAAAAGCTAGTTGAATATTCATGAACCGAGCCACACAATATTTCTTATGTTGATAGCACGGTACAACAACAAGTACAACTGCAATCAGATAAGTGTACTAAATATAATTAGCCTTCTCTTAATTTCAAAATTAGACTTCGGTTTATTTTTTTAAGGGAACGCCCCAACATGCCTTTGGAGCCTACCGATCTACCTTATAAAATCAATTCTTTTTTCAATTCTTTCACCCATAAAAAATGTTCTTAGTGAGATCTCGAACTCCAAAACACCAAACTCAAAATTTCCGTCTGCCAAACATCGTTGCTTACAAATTGCTTGGAATATGAATTTCCCAACCAAACCAATACCAGTAGCTTAAATTAAAATTATTAGTAATGGACTTGTACTCACTTTTAAAATCAACCACCCCTCCCATAGTCTATCAGCAAGAGGATCTCAAATTGAAGCAATCATTTCCTACACATACATTCACCTACACAGACGACTCAAGTATGGACCGCGCTGCATCCTTTAGTATGGTATTCAATGACAATTGTCAACAGTATCTGTTACCGTATTACAGCTCTATCTCAACTGAAATAATGGCAATTTATGGAGCTCTTCAAATAGCCAAAAAATTATAGCTTCCAACTGTCATTGGCTCCTCACTTTGTGGGGTAGGTGCAAAATTTTAAAATAAACATGTAAAATTCAGGAGAAGTCTTAGTCGAATGCAAAAAGCACGAAGTCTCTATCACCGTTTCCGAGATCCTTTCGTTCATACGGACGGACAGAGGGACATGGTACATGGTTGCCGAAGGTACAAGAGCCTATTGGTTTTGTGTAACAGGTAGAAATAATGGTTGTGTATGTAACAGGTAGAAATAATGGTCGAAGACCCCCCAAAATTACCCCTATTATGGTCAGGAGTGATAAAGGAGTCGGTATCTCTATCACTCCTGACCATAAGGTATAAATGCATCCTGAGATCAAGTTGGAAATATGCCCTGCCGGTATATGAAATTACTGCAAAAAGCTACATGGATAAAATTCGTGTCATCAAGAGCAAACTACTTAGGAGAATGTGCAAAGCGTTTTGGAATATGCAGTTTCTTAGCCGTATATCCAATATCTTCGCTACATACAACTCATTAAATCAACAAAATTAAATAAATTGGTGGATTTATCAACTCTTTCAGTAACGAGTGCCAGACTTGATTCAATCAATCGTCGATACTACCAAATCTTGGTTAGGCAATGATTTGCTGCAAAATGAAGCCCAGAAACCGATAAAAACATTAATACCACCTGCACCAGATGAACTCTTACTCGAAATTCTGCAACTGCAAGCATGGCTGGGCTTAGCGCAGGGTTGCAATGTCCGTTAGCTTTTAGCCAATGTAATGGATATGCATATCTCAATGCTTATATCTCGATGCTTGATGCTCCCATATACTGACTTCTAATAACTAATGTAAAAAAAATACTTTTCCTTATCGCTTACAATAAATTAGATAAATATCATTTGTACAATAGTTCGTGAATTTTGAACATGGATATTTTTACAGATCTCGATGTGCGCTTTCCTAATTTTAAACTTTTTTCACCTCTTATATTTGCCGTTCGTGCCGCCATATTGGAAAAAAAACGCTTAATATCAGTTTCTTCACAATATCTCCATAACGACTCATTAGACCCTGTACCGAAGGTACAAGAGCCTATTGGTTTTGTGCAAATGTATGTAACAGGTAGAAATAATGGTCGGAGACGACCCAAAGTTACCCCCATTATGGTCAGGAGTGATAGATGAGTCGATATAGCCATGTCCGTCTGTCCGTCGGTATTAACGAAAGGATCTCTATCGGTAATAGATAGAGACTTCGTGTTTTTTTCATTCGACTGCTCCGAAATTTTAAAAAATTTTGCCCCTCTCCTCTTCCCCATAGAATCACCCCCAAGGTTAAAAATTTTGTTGGCACAAACTAAAAAAATGTATGTCAGTATAGAGATACCGTCCCTCTTAGCCAAAATCCAGAAAGTTCATCAAAATCGGATAATAAATGACAATTTTTGGTTATAAGCTTGGTCATAACCTAGTGAAACGACCTTTACTGGTACAGGGCCTCTTACAGTTGGTAACGCCCGACTGTAATTTTCTTACTTGTTATATATAATATTATATATAGATATTAGAATATATTTGGTAGTGTAGATAGAACTGTCAAAAGAATAAAAAATCCGTATCTTAATGAAAAACTTATTGCGGTATTGATTATTGGCGTAACCGCATCTTCCGTGTCTTGTTTCGCTATAAAATTCTCAGCTGCAAATTTTTGTCTTCCACATTTTTGTCTTCAACACAGCGACATCTCGAGCTCTACAACAACATTATTGACAGTTTCATCCCTCAGCAGTTCAAGACCAGCACTATCATACGCATCCCCAAGCCCAGTGAAGACGAAACGTTCCTCAATTTTTACAGACCCATCTCCCTTAATCCCTCTATGGCAAAACTGATAAAATCATCTCCGATCGACTATGGTGGCTTGCTTTTAATAGCAGCCTTCTCGATAGCCGTCAAATAGACACCAACAGGAAAATAATGGCACAAGTTTTCAACTCTATCTCTCCAAGGATCCGCTGTCTCCGTCATCTTCTTTGCCATAGCTTACACTAAACTGAATATAACCATAGCCCAGCACAAATCACTTAATTTCATAGCTTACAACGATGACTACACAATTATTAACGTGTTGCCTTCTGCCTACATCTCAATGGAAGAGCTACTAAAACATCACTAAACAAATTAAGAACACTCGATCAGACAACTTCGGCGTCATACACTCAACTCCAATTAATTATTTTCCCTACGATGCTAACATCATGCCAATTGAGATCAGATTGAGACTCCAACATAGTCATACACTCCAAACTCTCGCCTTTAGAAAACATCTAGAAAAAAATTATTATTGTAAAAAGAAACCCAAGAATCCTCTCAGCCTTACACGACTCTGAAGACGAACTTAATATTACACCCCTCAAAATAAACGCAGCACCAGGAATCTACCGCACGGGAATCTTGAGCTATAGAACTCCTAAAAAGATCGTAAATTTCTTTTTCAAGACGCACCCAAGTCAATATAAGGTAAATCATACAGCGTTAGCTCCTTAGACACAGTAACCCAACTTTTGCCAAGCTACTCAATCCTCACCGCCAGCAAATACACAATCAGCCAACTTGGAAATTTTGATATATGTTCAAACTCGCTTTCCGCACTAAAAGCAATAACCAACTGCAACAATAGATACTTTTTCTCAAACTCACTATGAAATATAGTGCAGTTCACAGACAACAAAATTTTTCTCATATGGGTACCCGGTTATTGCAATAAATCTGACAATGGAAAAGCAGACCAAGTAACCAAAGAAGCCCATAAGCTTTCCCTCACATTAGAAAGCAACTTTAGTACTTCCGACCTAAGAAAACATTTAAACAAATTACTATTACTCCAACAAAACCATGTCGCAATCCTTTTCCGAACTGGCGGTTTCAGCCTTGCTCATTACTATTGATGAACAGCTCAATGTTTTTAAGAGATCTACTATAGTCCAGTCAAAATAGACAAAAAAAAGTCATAACTTAGCAAAAATTCACATAGAGCTGAAAATTGGCAGAGACGTTAAACACATCATTATAAACGAAATGTCAAAAATTCCCTTCGATGCTATTTCTGCAAAAAATTTTATTCAAGGTCAATTTTTCTCGAAAACAGTAAGTTCTATCGTGAAAATATGTCAGACAACAGTTGTAGATCATACAATTCTCTACAAAAATAGTTCAATCACTTTTTCTCTTCTATATATTCGAAGGAAATTTTAGAAATTATGGAAGCCACTTAGCTTGCACTCAAGATAAGGGGTAAAGTGTGTGTTTGTAGAGACTCACTTTCTGATTTTGATGTGATTACCAACATCGACATTTTACCCTTCAACAATCCGCAACTTGATAATGAAATATTACCCAAAAAAAAAAAATTTAATTAAATGAATTTGCAGAAAAAGTGGCTAAGATAGCTAATGTGGCCTCAGTTTACAACAACTAACATCAACTGAACAGATATTAATAGATTAATTAAAAGCACTTTCTTCAACAAAATTTTTAATTTACTGAATAAAACTTCCACATGGTAAAAAGGATTAAATAAAAACAAAAACAACATAGACAGTTATATGACTCACAGTCAAATTACTTGTTTATGAAGGAACCTCTAATCAAGAAAATTACTTGTTTATGAAGGAACCTCTAATCAAGAATAATAAGATTACAACTTGGTCACACAAGACTATCTCATCAGCATTATTTTACTCTGCATAGCATTAATAGATGCACATTTTGTAACTCTTATGACAGAATGACTTTAAAGCATATTCTTAACCAATGTCCATCATTACATCGTAACCACATACCAAACCAAAACCTTACATCCCTGCTTTCCATATAATTATTAAATATTAATTTACTATAACAATTAACCATAAGTTTGACGATGCACAACATTTTCATTCAACCACTTATAGTAGATTTAAATACATATAACTCATGAACATCATAATTTAGGTTTACTATAGTTCTATAAGTCAGCCGAATGCCCTAGCAGCCATGGCTTAACGTTACTGTATTGTGAAGTTAATGTTTGTAAATAAATAAATAAATAATCAAACTAACAATCATTAAAAATCACTTAACATAGCTAAAAACACCATTTTCGACTATGGTCACATGCAATCCGATATTGCAATACACTGACGTCAGTTGGCAATATTTATTCGTCTAAAACTGGGTCACACCAAGCTCTTCACTCAAACGAACAATGAATGTAATTTCTGCAACAGAAACGCTCCAACATCAGTGCGTGCAACACATTCTCATTTACTGTCCTCATCTATTCTAAGTTTTTTTTTTTTTGTACATACAACACCTGTTATTAGTCACATAAGTAAAAGCTAAAGGCTAAGTACCTATAGCTTAAGTAAATTAAATGCAGATATCCTTTCAACCGTGCGGTGAAAATTTTAATATACAGACACAGAAAGTCCCCCTCAAGTTTGTTACAATATTATATTCCAGAAATTCGTCATATATTTGACAAAAGAACTAACACATTTGTTTTTATCAAATCACATACATTTATTTAATCAATATTTTTTAATACAATTATTTATTTAATTTGAGGAATAATATTTTTTGATAGATTCTGGTAATAGATTGCACATCAATGGGATCAATGGGTTAGTATAACTTTTAGGACAGAATATGCTATTTCTACCGAAACTATGCAATATTTGTTTTCCATTGATCCATTGTTTCATTAAAGGTAAGGAACACGATTAAAAGAGAACGTGTATTTTGGGGGAGTACAAATTAGAGATATTTTACTGTGATAAACGGAAGGTATTAAAAAATTGGCATAGTTTGAGCTTAATTAACCACAATACACATGTTCTCGTGTTTTGGAGGAGTACATACATATTTGGAATATTTTATTGTGATAGACGAAAGGTAGACAATAATTTTGAACTTAATTAACCACAAAATGCACATAATAAACTAAAAAGGTGGGCAGGTTTGCACAGGATCAACTCTTTGTTGTGCTATTGACATGTTCATTTAATATTCTTTATTTGGAAAGTGTATTCTAGACATCAAAATTTTAGTGGCGAACATCATTGAGTTGCATCCAGTAAAAGTCTATTTTAAATTTGTGTATTTCTTCGCTTCTTACAATCAGTATTAAGGGGTGAAACATACAATACAACATACAGTACAATGATCTATTTTATTTATCTTTTATAGTCTCCATATTCTCGTTTATGCAGATAGACACACAGAAAGATAGATATATGATATATCGACTAGACTTTTGATGAAAGAAACATTTGCACAAATATAAATTATTCTTTTAGCCTAGGGAAACATAATATAAAAAAATTTGTGTGTACTTTGACTAAATTAATTAATCTTGATTAATTTTAATGTGCAAGTGAATTTATAACTGAACCATTATTTTTTTTGTATTTGTGGAGAAAATTTCCCAAATGTCACAAAACTTCTATTTCTGATACCTAATACGAATCAGGCTCATTAAAATGCGTGACAATACTATCGCATTAACGCTCTGAAGTAGATCCTCGATGAAACTCGAAATACATCGCTTGAAATTGTGTATTGTTTCTGAACTCGAAGTTTGAGTTAAATCGAAATATTAGCGCCAGAGAGCCGCATTAGCTTTCCAAAATACCATACCATAGAAATTTATAGTCGCGATATTTACTTAAAAAATTACGCATTCTACGCTTTTATATGTTACAATGATAAGTAGGTATATTAAACATTCGATTCGCCGCTCTTGCCATCGCACGCGACAATCTTCACCTTGTCTACTTTGCCTAATTCGGGCAGTTCCCGAAACTCAACATCGTCCAACATAAGTGTCCAAACATTGTCGCAGAATCTATAAGTATTCAACTTATTTGCTTTAAAAGTTACGCGTGCCTTTACACGCTGGTTTAGCGCTGTATTTATACTCTTGTCAAACTGAAGCAGGACCTTGAAGGCTATAGCTGGTGTGATTTGGCCATCCTGTATTAATTCATCTAATGTTTCCTGCAGTGTATTGCCTAAAGTGGTGTTTCTGTAGAGTTGATAGGACATTTTGTTGCAGAACTTCTAGTTAAATCTTGAGTTTATGTTCAATAATAGGTGCTGGGGATTCACTGTTTATATAGTTACATAGATTCCAATAAGCATTACTCTATCGCCTTGAGCAGATATACATCGATGATGCTTTCATTGAGTAAAAAATCCGCATATATCGTCAGCTATGTGTTAGATATACAGATTTAAATATTAAGCAAAACTGAATTTTAACTATTGCTTTGACTCACCTGAAAACAACAATTGGACACGATGTGCTTGTTGAAGTTGTTGCTGTTTAATGAAACGCATACTAAGCTTCATTCGGAGAATGCATAATACATTCAAAAGTTGTTTCAATTCAACCACTACCGACTGTTACCGCTGTTAACTCTTTACGCAAAGATTGTTGAGCAGTTTTAATCATCTTTGATTTAGAGTTCTTCGCCATATACATACATAAAATAGTTGCTGCGTTCATTGACTTTTGCGCTCTTTATATTTAAAATTTTTTTTTGCTTAAACACACAACGAAAATGAATTTTCAAATTTCATTCACTGAAACTCTGCTTGAAACGTTTGCGGCGCAATAAGCCAGCTGATGGCAAGTAGCACTGTGTGTGTTTTTATGCCAGCAGTGCTGGTTAATCAGCTGATCAACTTTATCGGTCTGTATCGGTATACCCAAAGGCGTTACTTTTTTAAATCTTGTTTTTTTTCGAGTTTTTCAGCGATTCTACCGACGGTGAAAAATAAAGCAAGTAATAAAAACATAATAGCGGAAAATAAAGACGTTATGTCACTGGAAGTGCAACTTAATCAAAATGTATGAAAAGTGAAAAGGTAGACGCTCTGAAGGAACTAATTATTTAGACTAACAAAGAATACCAATGAATAAATTGAAGTCTCAGCATTTAAAAGAAAAAAATAATCTTTTACGGAGAGATGAACTAAGCACGATCAATCAGAATATATAATTCAGTCGCATCCTAAAGGGAAAAATTCTTCGTATCATGACTACAAACATCGATGTTAAGCGTAAGGTTGGCAACACCATGACCGCTATCAAGGGTGTGTGTCACCGCTACTTCAACATTATGCTGAAGAAGGCCGATGTCGGTTTGACCAAGCGTGCCGGTAAATGCACTAAAGAAGAGAAAATGTTTTCATGAAGAGTATAATGTTCATTAGGATATTGCAGCAGCTTCATCCAAGCGAGCTAAACTTTATGTGCAACGTGTTTATATGTTAGGAGTTATATTATATTTGCCTTCACTTTACGTCAACATGTCATTCCTTATCTTTTATAAACATGTTTTATAGGTACAAAGTTAGCTGATACTTACTATTATAAATAAAGAAACACAAAGTAGACTGTATATTTCTGTATATCTCTTAATTGTATATGAAATAAAATTAAACTACTTTGATTTTTCGACTTTTCTTTCAATACAATTCTTTTAAAAACATTATATACAAACAAACGATTCACAGCCTGTTTAAATTGACGTATAAAACTTGCCTTAAAATCATACAATTTTCTTATTTACATTTTAAATTCAAAAACAATCAGCCAATACACTTTTGATACTTTCCAGCACTGCGCACGCTTGCCAACAGCTGTTCAATGCGTGCTGCAACGTAGTACGAAAAAAAAAACCTATTCTAATCTCTGTGTTCGTCTGCCTGCAAATGATGTAATTACCAAATACTTTTCGAAGCTGTAGAGGAGCGAGGAGTACATGAATGTGAAATATATTACCTTAAATCAATAGATAGAAAGAAAGCAAGCCAACGCACTCAAAAGGCAAAGATTTGAGTTGCTAAACAACGGTCAGAAAGCAGCACCATTGAACAGCTTGTATTGTAATTAAAAAAAAAACGCTATAGCTTATATAACAACTAACTCGTATTAATTTATCAGTCACATTCGCATGACGCAGCCAATTTCAAGAGCACAAGCAGCGCTGTGCGTAGCCGACCTTATCTGCATATCAGCTCTACGTGCTACTATTTAAATTATATCTAGTGGTGTTCACTTGAGTGATTACACTAAGTGGTTTATGGTTATAACAGCTGTTGTAGACATGTATTAAAACCCGTAGATGCCTTAATATAACCGTAAACTACCTCGTGTCATATAACGAACAACGTTGCGAGTTGACATTGGCAGCAACTGCAGCAAACATTAAAACCACACCGCCTTATAGCAGCAAAGTACTATGAACAAATGTTGCATGCAACAGTCAGCGCCAGCTTCTAACGGCACAGCAGTGGCGACAGCAGCGGCGCTTTTATATACGTCAAAAGCCATGCAACAGCAACAAATATGCACTTCTGGCTCCAGGCAGCAACATCAGTTAACACCGGAGGTTCGTGCAAGCATAGAGCAGCTGCAACAGTCCGCATACGATGTGAGTAAATGTCAAAGTGAAAGTTTATTTTAATATGCAGCTTTCGTTTTTTTTTTTGTTTGCAGTTCTTTGATCGTGTACTGGAACAGTATAATGCTGACCAACTAATGTTCTCTTTCAACGGCGGCAAGGATTGCACGGTGCTGCTCGATATGCTAATTAAGTTCTGCGAAAGTCGAGGCATTGCACACACGCACATACCTTTGCTGTACATACAATCGGATGATGCATTTGTTGAGATGAACGATTTTGTTGAAGAGTGCGTTCAACACTATGGCGTGCAACTGATCAAGTACAATGGACCACTTAAGGAGGCGTTAGAGCGTATGTGCACTGATATGCCACGCATTAAGGCTGTTTTTCTAGGCAGTCGCAATACGGATCCATATTGCGGCGAAATGGCGCCAATGCAGGTATGTTATTATGCATACATTTCCTTCTAAATATAGTATGACAAAATAATTTTAACATGTTGCGCGAAACAGTCTGAAGACATTAGATATCACACAAAATATTCAGCTTCACATAAATATCAAGAAACGTGTACAGTGTGTCATCGCAACCTACCGCTTGTATACTTTATTTCTGAACGCTAGCGCGACCTTTGTTGTCAAGCAAGCAAGTTATAAACTTTGGAACAATTATAAGCTAGCAGTTTGATCCGGCGTTGTACGGTGTACAATTTTCAATATGCAAAACGTTATATTTTCCCTCTTGGTGTGATAAGCGCAGTTCAGTGCATAGGAACATATTTGTTATGCCATTGACGTAGTTAATCACTGCCAACAGAATATTAAAACGCTAAAAAGAGAAAAGAGCATTGAAATATGTCGAGTACAAAATATGAAATTATCTCCCTATCTCATTTGCGCTTACAGTGCCTTACCAATCAATCACATTCCAATCCACTCATAGACAGCATATTGAACGATTCTAATCAAATATACTTAAAGTGCAACGCCGAACCGATAGACTCTAGTGTCTATAAAGAACCAATAAGAGAATTATATAAAGACTACGATGATCCTTAATCTAGTATTATAATGGTGTGATCCATTCGGAGCCTCATGCTTTTTATGGTTTCCAGTCGTGATATAAAATTTAAGATAAGAAGTTTGATTTGTGGTGTTTTGTTAGGGTTGACTTGTTTATAGTATTGTGAGGTATAGTTCCATAGACAAGTTGTATATGAATTTCTGCTATCTTTTAAATATTTGCTTATATCTGTGTAATTGCTTTTAATGATGAGTGGGAATCTGTGAAGATAGGGAATTTTCATTTTTTTGCTGTTGTAACACTGTGTGTCACTCCCATATTAGAGTTGGACCCATCGCTATATAAAAATTATCTTTAAATTCCCTACACTTTTGTTGGTAAATTAAAGATGTTGATTTTGGATTTGTTGAATGATCAGGGAGGTATGGATTCTTTTTTGCATGTAATGTGTTGTATATTGAGGATAATTTGGGCAGCCGTCTTGCATTTGCAATTTTTTTTATATATATTTTCTGTACAGGTTTGGATTCATTATTATTTTAAAATTTGTTAGTGCTGCTTGAATATATCTAGTTTCAATAGACATTACGTTTGCTTCGAATAGCTGGTTGTTGGTGAGAGTAGTACGGCATGATAAAATATTTTAGTTTATTTAAAGTAGATTTCGGAGCAATTGCATATTGGTGGAGACCGTAGTCGACTTTAGATAATATAATTCATTTTATTACATAGGCATTTTATTAAATTAAGTCTTTAAGCAAGATGCAAAGAAGTTGAAGTTGCTAGAAATTGAAGAAGTAGGAACTGACATTCTTTTTTCCGAATATGTTTACACTCAGTGATAGATAATAATGTTCGGGAGAAGTTGCACCATTCGATTATATCAGCTATGACGGAGTTCATATTTAATCTGTTTTGCTTTTCGGTAATTTTTTTAAATATTGTGCAATTATCAACATAGGCGAAAAATTCGAATGTGTTGTGCTTTTCTATTTATTGGTTAAGTTTATTGAAGGCTATTAAAAATAATATAACTGATAAAGGAATTCCATTATCTAAGGGTTTAGGTGCAAAGGTTTTATTTTATTGCTTTGGACTACAATTTTCCTATTTGAGAGGAATTTAACTATGTATATGAATAATAATTTTTTATCCTACTTTCCAAACAAAAAGTTCGTCTTTAATAGTGTGTATCCATATCCTGCCGAAAGCTTTGATAAATTCAAGTGAAATTACTGAGATGTTTTTTTCTAAACAGGGTTTTGGTGGGCAGATAATTTAGGATGGCTAGTGAATCAGAAACCGATATACCCTTTCGTGAACCCATCTGACGACTATCTCATAGCTGGCTGTTTGTTGCTAGCCACCATAGTCGTTTGGCTATTATTTTGTCAAGAACTTTCGAAATGTAAGGATTAAGGGATATGAGGCGGTATGAGTTTATAGATGTTTTGCCAGAATTGGGTTTAAGAATAAGGAAAATGCTGCTTATCTTGAATTGCTTGAGCACATGTCCCTTGAAAATATTGTTCAATAGATTAATGAGTCGATTTGTTAGTTTTGGACCGTATTTTAGGAGTTTGGGGTACTTTGGTTTATTTCTGAAGTGAAATTTTGTAGCGATACTTTTTTTTTGCTTAAATATTTTCAGTGTTAATATTTATATTTTAGTTGGACCATGCAGTTTTTTTCTCGTCTGTGACTGCTCCCACCGAGGGACCTCTTTTTTGAGGTGCCTTTGATGGTATGGTGGAATAACTTGATTAGCGCTTTGAATTATTATTTTTGCCCCGATTGCTGCTTCCTGATTAATTTGAGAGCTAGCTGCTCTTTTGTTAGAGAATTCATCGTTAAGCCTCTGAAATAAGCGTTGTTTACATTGAATTGATGTCTAGGGTTAAGTTGGATCTCAGACGTTTCAAATCTCCTCCCGTCCAGCCATCTCAGCTTACTCTCGTAAGTTTGGTTGTAAGCGGCGTTGTATGATCTTCTAGGCGTGAGCTGATAAATTTACTCATTCATCACATATGTAAAAAATGAGTTTAATACTATTTATATTTGGCTAAAGAAAGCCTCTCATAAAAAACCTCTCATAAATCGAATTATAATCATCAGATTTTCTCACTTCTTCCAAGTGGGGACTTTCCGGCGGAATATGATGCTATTTTATCGTGGCAATCTGACTGGTTTTTGCAATAAATAGTTCAATTCTTTGTCGATTTGCTGCTGAAATTGCAAACCTACTTCTCAATTCGTAGTTCTTCTGGTTGGAACTCGGCTACACGTTGGATCACGGGTACTTCCTATTTAACCATTATCAATACCTAATACTAGACCTTGTTTGTAAACCTAGTTAATATCGGAAATGTGGGACTCGACACTGTCCCAGCCGGTGTACTATCACATCTGCTTTCAGTTGTTCCATATTCAAAATAAGTTTAATGATGCCATTCTTCTCCGTGTATACATGTGTTCTTTGGCTCTTCGTTGACAGCTGGTTTCGATTTCTCATCGGATTCAACAATGGGTTTATAGTTTTTGGTATCTGATTCTCCCTCTGCAGCATCAGATCTGTTAAAAAGTGAACCATTTTTTGGGGAAAAAAACATCGGCTAACAGACGCTTAATAGCACGGAATATATATTTGAATATATGTGACCCAATTTGGGACACAGTTCAGGATTGTGTATGAAAATAATACGTTTGTTGTACATCACATCAAAAATCGTTTGATATTTTTTTAAGTTACTCTTTAATTTGTTATTTACAAAAATCTTCCTGGGTATGTCTTCATACTACGTCGTTAAAGACATGCTTGCTGTTCGAGTACCCAGAGCGCGACTTCTGTGAGATAAGTTTGAAGACTTCTGGCGATAGTGTACGAAAGCGTACAATATGTATAAACTTAAAAATTACGCTGGTCGAAACTCATTACCCCAGCGAAACTCATAAATTCGTAGTGATGTTCGATTTCGTTACATTCGCCTTACTTTGTCTTCAATTGTTTAGCCTAAGACGAAAAGATCTTCTAACAAATGACAATGCTGCGCTTATCGTTGTCTGTGATTCTAGTTGGCATAGGTTTTAGAAGCACTTGGTACTGAAACTTTCCATTTTGTTCGGTGCTACAAATAGTATAAGTTCGATTTAAAGCCGTTTCACAAATCTTCAGCAGTCCAGCCATCTCAGCTTACTCTCGTTAGTATGCTTGAATGCGGTGTTGTATGATCTTCTAAGCGTGGGCTGGTTTAGTCTAATCTGGTCATTAATTACTGATGTAGTGTAAGAGTTTAATATGATTTATATTTGACTAAATCACGTCGAAAACTACGAACTATTGTCAACAGTTTTTCGCCAAAGTGTGGAGTTTCCGGGGAATAAAATGTCATTAAGTTCAGATAATTTTCAGCAGTAAATAATCCGAGTGTGGTTATCTTGGCTGCTGAAATTGCTACAACTGTTTCTCGACTTTTAGCTTTTCCGCTAATATGGCTATTATTGAGGCTACTATGACCATTTTGTTGATTGGCCGGGCTACATTTAGTTGTTTAAATTGTTTTAAATTTTAAACTTTCGGTGACAAATATTATATTTTTTCAGTATTGAAAGTTTCTCATTCCATGTTTCCATTATGCATATGTATCACTTTTGTCTACCAAAAGGTCTTCTTTGTAGTACATCAAATATTCTGTACCAACAACAGTGTTTTCTTAGCATCTTGTATCAGTTGCCGAAAATTTTCTGTAAGCTTCTCTAACTGGTCTACAAGATAATCTTTCGAATCTACTCATTCTGTAATACTAAATTTGTGGTGATCTCATTTATTTTCATGAGAAACTGCTTGTACATTTGTATCTTGTTTCTTGTATCATATTTTATGGTTGAAGTACTTATGCTCACTGATTCCCCATTTCAAAAGTGCATTAATATTTGGCGTCAATTGCGCTGACTCAGTTTTTCATCCAGGGTGCTCGCTTTTTCAGCTGTTATCTGGAGTATTTGATTGATTACCAAAGGTTTTTTTGATAGCATATAATATTAATAAATTTTTATTGTTCAAATTTAATTCTCTTCAAATTAAATCAGTTTAGAAAATGGCCATTGACCTGCTGGATGTTTTTTTTTTTGTTTGTTTTGATAGCCATGTTGACTTTGCAATTTTCTCCTCAATTTCTCTCTATTTTAAAGAGCTTTTTGGACTGTATTTATTGTATTGTGTTGCATATAAATTGCGCCCCTTAAAAACTATTGTCAAATCGAATGTTGTGTCTAAGTATGAACATATGTTTATTCTCTATAAATAATCGAACCATCCCCACTTTTCCAATGAATTTTGCTTCTCACATTAACTATGTTCCAAATATATTTTATCGCTGTACTTCAAATAAATGCAAAGATATAAAGATATATGAATATTTGTATATTTAAGATTAGTTAATTTGGTACATGAAGATGATATCGTTCCGGTCTTCATGCTACTTTATCAAACATGTGCATTGCTGTTCTAGCTAGAATGCAACTTCTGTGCGATCGTAAATTTTAAGATCTCATTGATAGACCTCTATATTGAATTATTGCTGAGATATAAACAATTTTTGGTTTTGTTTGATATGAGCTTGTGGCTACTATTATAACTCCCTCAAAAGTCCTATAATTGCCCATAATAGTCACTTCAAACTCGGTTTAGCCGTTTCGCAGAGTGGGTGTGGATTTTTAAACTTTTTCTACTACTACTTATTCTTAGTTTTTGTATGAAAAAATATCGATATTGCTAGATTTGGTCTACTTTACGTTAATCTCTATAAAATATTGCATGAAGGTACACATCGGTCCACTAGAAGGAGTGACACTATACAAATCTGTCTCACTTTTCAGGGCATATTTAATTAAATGTGTTCTATAAACTTAGAATACAGAAGTGAACCTATTTATATATATTTTAATTTGTTTTCTTATTTTTATATGCATCGTTTAATAACTCTTTTTTACTTATTAGCCCACAGATAATGGCTGGCCCCAACTTATGCGCTTAAGTCCCATACTGGAGTGGTCGTATCACGATGTCTGGCATTATATTCGCATGCATCAGGTGCCTTACTGTAAACTTTACGATTTGGGCTACACATCACTTGGCTATCGATCAAACACGGTGCCCAATCCGCATTTGCGACGTGACGCATGCGTTTCAAGCACCATTCCCGGCACCGGACCATGCAGTCATTTCCGGCCGGCCTATGAGCTAGAGGATGGTGCTTTGGAGCGTGCTGGCCGCCTACCAAGAAAATAGTTTAAGTAGTAAAGAAAATATTGTTAAATTATTATTATTATTTTTTTTTTTTATAGTTAATTGTGTACATAACGAAATGCATACATACTTATATAAATTTACATTTGTACATATATGAACAGTACTAGGTATATACATACATATATATTTTTGAACAGCTCTGTAATTAGTATTTAATAAAAAGGGTTAAAGGTAGATTATATTTTGTAAGCATGAACTGTGGATTTTGTAATTGATTAACTATAAATCAAGTTGAAGCTAAATAATTTATTTAACTTGTTGAGTTGGAATATACAAATTTTTAATGTTCATATATTTTCCTCATACTTATATATGGAAGAATGGAAAGTGGAAGACGCTTTAAATTATAGTTTTTTTTTTATGAAGTCTCTGCTTAGTCAGTTTGACAAATTCTAGCATAATTTTCATTAACATGAAAAAACGATTTTGTATGTTATTGTACCGTGTCCGTGTGGTTTATTTTATTGGGATTAGAGTAACATACACCAAAAGGCGATAGATTTGTATGGTTGCTACGCCTTTTAGTGATTTGATATGAATCTTTATAGAATATTTTATTAAAATTGAAAAAAGATAATCAAATTTAGAATTTAAAAACAAATAACAAGAAATAAAATCTTTTTCATGCAATTACTCAAAAAAGAAGAACAGGTTTCTTTGACTACTACCTTTAGAGAGGGGTCGGTTCGTTGAATACTAGTTATCTAAAAGCAGAATAGGTGCGACTAAATATTCAAACTGAAAAGCACTATAATCTGCAAGTTCTTGATATATTTTATACGGATAACCAAACTGGTTTGTGAATATCGACTTATTTATGAAATATTTTATTAAGATTGTTGTAGACTACACCAAATTTGTAGTCAGAGTATTTTTTAATAAGCAATGATTGCAATAATAACTTCTTCACAGTGTAGAACAAACTTGAATCTTTTAATCTTTTGGCATTCGCTTTCGTACATTCCATCAAACTCTTCAGATTCAAGTTAACTTGCTCATGTCAACCTTATTCAACAATTTATTTCACAATTGACGGATAATGAGTCGTGATGCCCTATGGGTGACATCAAAGGCATATTTTTGAATATTGAGGCTGATAATATATAATTAAGAATGTATGTAAAACAAATTATAGGTTGTGGTTTATTTTTGGTAGCGTTCCTCAAATAGAATATCTTCTATTTCTAAACCCGCGGACGCTTATCCGCCAACTCTAGATATTACAAAATATTAGCTCAAAATATTTTACGCTTGATAGCCAAATTGTAAATATAAATTGTTTGCTCACAATATTATATAATGCGTCGGTAAATAAAACAAATTTTAATTCACGAAAGGTTTCAGATGACATGCGCTACACTTGTGCATGGAGTGATTATCTTAAAGCCAACCAATATGACATTTTTTCGATTTCGTTAATATTAAAAGTAACTCCTGCACAATTCCTTCGTGCATGTATTTCGATGAACATTTGTTTGATATCAGCAACTTTTTCAAGGACTTTTTGGAATCAATGAGGACAATGATTTGCTGTATCCCAAGATTGTCATTTAGCTCCACATTTCTTGTTGTTCCTAAATGAACTCCTTTCTGTAAAACGTATTTCGAAAATATTAATGTACGCGGACCACGTTAAACTTCTTCATTTCAATATACGGCAAATAAGATATATAAGATTAAAAGCTTTAAATAATGATGGATCCAAAACATAACTTGAATGTCCATTACCCATTCAACAGAAATTACAGTAAATAAAACTTGCTCTTTTAAAAAGTTGCTTTTTTAAAAAGTAGTCCAATGATTTAACCTATTCGTATATAAATAAATTATTGATCACTACCCCAAATCAGAGGTTTTGTTGTTGGTGTTTTTTATATTTGGTAATAATTATAATTGAAAGTTAAAAATTTGCTCGGGCTTCTATATCCGTTCTTTGACGTCCTTATCGGCATCGTTTTCTTAGTCTCATGACATTATTCTGTTGACATTATTTCGAAGGTTGGCGTATATGTAATTCAGCAAAGAAATATTATCAGTGAGCAAAAGAACCTCATTGTTTACCATGTCGCCCTGATCAATGATCGCATCACCTCTTCCAGGGTTAAAAAGAATAAAATGAACGAAAGGATGCCTTGAAGTACGAAAGTTCTTCGACAGTTTTATAAGAACGCCTTCGCTCCAAAGTATTTGCCAGAGGTTCACTTTCCTAGATGTCTGCTATATTAAATAAAATTCCGGATGGATATTGTCAATAAACAGTGCCCTTAATATTATTTATTTCTTTTATAGAAAAAGTGTTAGGTAGTAGCATGGTTCGATGTATCTTCTATTAGTAAATCCATTTGGTTGTTTAGCACTTTACTGAACTGTTCATGAGCCATTGCCTTAGTGAACATTATGTTTCCAAGCTTTTGGTATAGTACAGGTTTCAGATGGCTTCTACTCGGACTAGATTCTCAGCCTACTCTGCTAAACGATAAGTTCCAATTTTTTTGGTTTGTCTCGCCGAACTTTTTATGATTGGTTTCAATTGAAAGCAACTCTGCTTCTATTATTTGGAGCTGAAATTCACAAAGAATCAAAGTTATTATGCTACAGCAGCATCTTTATCGGGTCTTAGTCCCACGTCATGGCACCATGAAATTAGACTTATTTTCCTCCGAATTCTTTTGTTCAGTCCTGAGAGCGTTATTGCATGACACGTTTATCGCAACTAGTGATCGAATTTTGTGATTTTCTTTTTCCAGCTTTTGTTTAATAAATTCAGTTGAAGTCGAATGGTGTATATTTCAGTTTCAGTTTATATTTGTGGCGTATTACTTTTTTTTGATCACGTAATTTAATAATTGAAGGATTCTTGTTTAAGTTAAGCGTAATGCGTAATTGGCCATTTGAATTGTTTTAATATACATCCCTAGAAACTATCTTTAATATACTTTCTACTGTGCTAGAATCCGTGTTCAAGAATATATCTAGCAATGCAAACCTAATTGTGCTCATAGTATTCGCAAATTGGTTATTGATTGGCACTTTTGAAGAGAAACCAGTCATCGTTTTACTTTCTTCAATTTTCTCTCTAACAATGTTATTGTAATCAACAACAATATTTTGTTATGTTTTTTCAATGTTAGGTGAATTATTTGACTTTTATTTTTCTATTATATTGAAAATTGTTGAATTTAAGTAAACTTTCTAAAATCTAAAGACGGAGGTTAATTTTGTTCCAAACACAAATTAATTAGTTGCTTAGTCTGCGAAGTTACCGCATTCTCTTGTCTCTCCATGTGTGTGAAGGCGGGTCCATCAGTCATCTTTTAATCTTACTAAAAATGCGAATATAGACCCTTCAGTCTGCTCAGGTAGGTATACTACAACCACTTTTAAGTATAGCTTCCAAACAAACCTAAGTCCATTTCTATCTTTTAGTACTAAAAAACTGTTTTATTTTAGTAAATATTAACTCAAACTGCAAGGCAATATATATGACTAAAATCATGTCTATCAATTTATCGCTGTTTAATTCAATAAGTATTATTTGTTCTATTTTTTGAAAATATTTGATGTGCAATTTGTCTTTGAAACGCGTATAAGTTTAAATTCAACGGCTTTAACATCTGTTATTTCACAGCACTGTTTTTGTCTTAGTACAACACTGTCGCACAATACCAGCGCTCAACAGCTGATTTAATGCTATCGCAGTTTAGCAGCTGTTTACATTTGCACGAATCGCGCTGTAATTACGCTATAATTAAAAAATTTGATTTTACGTAATTAATTGTGAAATACCAAAGTGCAGCAGTATACAACAGTTACTTAATACAATTGCACAATGAGTGTTTAAATCATAAATATATGCGGTGCATACCAGACAACAAGTTCGCAACCACAGACAACGAACGCCGGCTTTGGTATATTGTGTAATTGTTTGGACCAGCGTAGTGGAGGCGTCGACATAGACGCTAGCGTCGAAACAAGAACTAGTTATACGCTTACTCATCTATTACTCTCGTCATCAGCAGCATGGCGCGCGCTGCACAAGATGCGCTCGGTGTGTTGCGCGGTTTGCAAATTGTTGCGGAGGCGGTTTGCCGTGAACAGCGCACACATACCAAGCACATATGGTCGAATTCAAGCATACGCGAGCTGCTCGAACAGCAACTAAAACAGTCAGTGGATAGGCTACGCGCAGCTGGTGAGCAACCGAGCGAAGAGCTGAAGCAACTACAGCACTATTTACAGGAGACGGGCGAGCGTGCGTTTGTGGTGACAAAGGGTATACAGCAGCTGGCCAGATCTAAAGCGAAGCAGTTGCCAACGTTAGATTTTAACGCAATGAGTCAGACGCTACGTGATATAGGTCGCGCAGGCACAGCACCAACCAGTGATAGTAGCAGCAGCGTGGATGACAGCTTTAATGTACGTCGTAGCAATGCGGCCGCTGCTGCTGCAGCAGTTAATGCAGCAACGATAAGATCTGCAGGTACTGGAATGCTGTCAAGTGAAACTGATGCTGCAAATTTGGATATAGCCTCGATAACGCTAAAAGAGCTTGAAGAAATATTGTCCAAACGCAGCCAAAATCAGAATGTAAGTTTGCGTACCTCGCACACAAAAAGCAAGCAAGTACCTGCTGCATCAAATGACATCACAACAAACTCAGCAGAGGAAGCAGCAACAGCACAACCTTTGAAAACAAACGCACAACCGTTAACAACAGCATCATCATCCAATGTAAAATTTGGTGGTTCGCAGCAGCCACCAAATGCAGGTGTATTCGAGGCTGAGACGCACTATGTTGAAAATGTTATGAAATTTGTTGCAGGCGGTACAACATCCACTACAAATTTACCGAAACAAACTGCAAGCAAAGCGTCACAACATGTCAACACTAACGTTGCCGCCAGCAATGCCGCGTCCAACAAGACCATTGATCTGCCCGAGTTAAGTAAGGTGGCTAAACAACGACGTGTACCGTCCACACGTATCGGACGCATAGCTTCGTTTGGTGGGCTTTTTGCTGGTCTCGGCATTGGCACAATTAATGAATTGACCAAGGGTGCACTTGGTCTCGGTGGTTCAACAAATATGCGCGAAGCATTACTCAGTCCGGCCAATGCGGAGCGTATTGTTGACACACTATGCAAGGTGCGTGGCGCTGCGCTTAAAATTGGACAAATACTCAGCATACAGGATTCGAATGTTGTGTCACCACAATTAGCCAAGGCATTCGAACGTGTACGCCAGGCAGCTGATTATATGCCCGACTGGCAAGTGGAGCGCGTTATGAACACACAATTGGGCCCAGAGTGGCGTGCACAGCTATCCGCATTCGACAATAAACCTTTCGCAGCTGCTTCCATTGGTCAAGTGCATCGTGCTACGCTTAACAATGGCATGCAGGTGGCCATTAAGATACAATATCCTGGTGTGGCACAGAGCATCGAAAGTGACATTGATAATTTGGTTGGCATGCTTAAAGTGTGGGATGTATTTCCACAGGGTTTCTTCATTGATAACGTAGTACGCGTTGCAAAGCGTGAACTAAACTGGGAGGTTGATTATATGCGTGAAGCAGAATATACTGAAAAATTCAAACAGATGATTGCAGCGTATCCGGAGTATTATGTACCGACAGTTATACGTGAGCTGACCACATCGAGTGTGCTGACAACCGAGCTGGTGCCGGGCGTACCGCTAGACAAGTGCTTTGATTTGAGCTACGAACATCGCAAACATATTGCTGCTTCTGTGTTGAAACTGTGTCTGCGCGAACTCTTCGAGATACAGTGCATGCAGACAGATCCAAATTGGTCCAATTTTCTTTATGATGAACCATCAAAACGACTGATGCTAATCGATTTTGGATCAACACGTTTCTATCAGCATCAGTTTATCAAGAATTATCGTCATGTAAGCAAAGCGAATTTACAAAATTTTAGTTTATAATTTGTCATATATTTGTTTTCTACTTTTCACGCCAGGTTATCATTTGTGCGGCGAATGACGATCGCCAGGGTGTACTCGATATGTCACGCGAAATGGGCTTTCTCACGGGCTATGAAACGAAGCAAATGGAAAAAGCGCACATTGATGCTGTCATGATATTAGGTGAAATCTTTCGCTACGATGGAGATTTTAATTTCGGCAAGCAGGTAAGGCGGTCGTACAATGCCAAAAATTTGAAATGTGAAACTAATTTTATTTCTTACAGAATACCACCGAACGTATTGCACAGCTGGTGCCTACCATGGTTGCGCATCGGCTCTGTCCACCACCGGAGGAAATTTATTCAATACATCGTAAGCTATCAGGCATTTTTCTGCTCTGTGCACGACTTAATGTCAGCATGAACTGTCGTCCTTTCTATGAGGAAATTGTACTCAATAAATTTAAGGATGTTTAAGTTAACTAAAGTCGAACGAAGCCAACTATATGACACACTTAATAGCTAAGTCAAAGGTGTATTAAACAAAAGTGTTTTTTTTTTTTTTACATAATAAGTTAAGTGCGCTTAGTCTCTGAATAGACAATAAATGTAACTTTATATATTTGTGAAATGTTATTACATTGTTTTAATTTTTTATTCTTTTTTTTAATATTACATAAATCGTTATATAAGCATTTCAGTATGTGCTGTAGTTTCTTAAATTTTGTATTAGATAGAATATGTTATTGTGGCACAAGCGATTCCTTTAAATTTCTTGAAATTTTTTTCTATGAATAAACATTTGTAATGTAAAATTGTATCACAAAGAAGTATACGCAAATAAAACTACTCACTTCATATGTTATTGTACCTAATATTTTATGTAAATTTATGACAGGAAAATTATGTGCATTATAGAAACTCTGTACTAAAACGATGTGCCAGTCAAGCAAGCATAATGCTTTTATGCACAAGTTTGTAGTGCAGTGTAGAGATTGCTCAGAAACATAGTTTTTGCCACATTTTCATAGAAAACACTAATATGTCGAGAATACAAATTAAAAGTTTAGATTTTGTGCAGCATAATAGGCAGAAGGAGACGCGGTATACTACACTACATAAAGTTTATATATATTTATATGAAAATATCTATTGTGCTTGGAATGCAATATCATTAAAAAACTAAAAGAAATTGTTCCTCAAAATCTTGAATAGCTATATCGAATAGAACTGAAAATTATAGCCATTATAACTGGAATAAAAAACAAATAATTTGAAAAGTTCCTCATCAACAGAAAATATGCGAAACAATTATGTACAACTGCATAATAGATACAAATATTATCCGGAATAGTTGCAAATAAATCAAAAAGGCTTGTAGCCCTTATTTACAATGATTTATTTTAAACTTAACTCAAAAAAAAAAAAAAATAAAGTACAAAGACGCTTTTTTTTGTCTTGGAAAAGAAGCATCCCTTCCAGGAATTCACATGATCGCTTACCATAAACAAAAACATTTAAAGAAGGTGTAACTAACAATAATGAGTTTACAAGTAAATTTATAATCTAGCTTAAATTAAATATAGCACTGGCTGCTATAGGCCTTTGGCTGTTGTTTTTGAAACTAAATTAATTTTAATAAAAAAATAAAAATTCTAAAATATTTACAAAAGGTTTTAGTATTTATAGTAACATTATTTAATATATTTACATTTATTTAATACATTTATTAATATGTGCTAGTGATAGAATTTATATGGAACGGTAGAGATTGGGTGCTTTTAGGAACTTTATTAAATTATTTGGGCGAATTTATTGGGCGAAAAGTTGATAGTGGGCAAGAAGCGGTTGGGCACTAATCTATTTTCAAAACTATTATGGTTTCGCCCAATAGTGAAACAGATTCAAGAACTTTTGTAGTTTATAGTAGCCGCTATAGGACAACTCGAGTTAGCCATAACCAAAGTATCATCCGCGTACGTAGCAAAGACAACGATTCTGTTCTGCAGTCGCCAATGGGAAGAGTATTCAAAATATAATCAGCTCCAGACAACGATGTTCGCGTTGTTGACATACAAACAACCACTGGAACATACAAAAGAACAGTACACAAGTGGGTAGCACTACTTCCAGAGGATGATTGTCACGACAAACATCCTTTGATTGATGATGAGTCACGAGACGAACTTCCTTCAAAAGTCAATCATACTAAAAAAAACAGAAGTCACGGTTACAGCCATCACCGGTCTCCCATTGGCTTTGGCAAATTCTATAAATTTTACGAATATTGGGATGAAGCCTAGTATATTCAATGAAAAGGCAACTGCAAGGACAATTAAATCAAATAAAGGAGCATCATCAATGTTGTAAATTTTTTCGAATTAACGACAACAATGTTATACAACTAAACAAGTTAATGTAAGCTGAAGGAACCATAATTAACAACCACATGGTATTCAAGATATCACTTCCACTACTATCAGCATAAACACTAGACCTCTACAGTCTAGCTCCTATACCAGTCATAAGCAATTCTGGAATAAACATGATCAAGCTATCCTTACCCATCATTGCTGTTAACAACCATAGAAATCAGTTCTTGGGATTATGTACGACAAATTTTACACACTAATAAGACTTTTGTTTGGTGTAAAATGCATCATAAAAACCAATGGATTTTTGCGACACAATCATCAATGGATCTTTCAGCGGCGAAGTATCCAACGTAAAACTTCACCATTCAGGATTTTTGACTCTAGATGCTAGTTGCACTGTTCTTAATCCAACCATAACTATCACCGGTCATAGTTCTGCATTCAGTTCTATGACATCGTCATTTGCTCGTTTCGGTGGTCTAGAAGTCAATATCTCCACGCCAGCTTTTGCAACATACGAAAGACATTTTGACTTGGAGGAGTTAAACAGTCTTCGAAATCAGCTCATGATGTCTACGCAGTACAAACTACTGCATAACTTCAATACGATTAAACATAGTCACATTATTTCATACGTAGCACTTAGATTTTTAGGCCCTGTACCGAAGGTACAAGAGCCTATTGGGTTTGTGCAAATGTATGTAACAGGTAGAAATAATGGTCGGAGACCCCCCAAAGTTACCCCCATTATGGTCAGGAGTGATAGAGGAGTCGATATAGCCATGTCCGTCTGTCCGTCTGTCCGTCTGTCCGTCCGTCCGTCCGTCCGTCCGTATGAACGAAAGGATCTCGGAAACGGTAATAGATAGAGACTTCGTGTTTTTTGCATTCGTCTAGGACTGCTCCGGAATTTCACAAGTTTATTTTGAAATTTTGCCCCTCCCCCCCCTTCCCCATAAAATCACCCCCAAGGAGAAATATTTCTTCGGCACAAGAAAAATTGAGTATGCCAGTATAAAGTTAACGTCCCTCTTAGTCAAAATCCAAAAAGTTCATCAAAATCGGATAATAAATAACGATTTTATAACCAATTGAAGTTGAATGACCCCCCTTTCCTTTTCATTCATATTCGAGCAGTGAGAAGTGGTCATGTGTTTGGTCATATGCTCGGGAAACGTTTAATGTGTTTGTTAGGAGACCTGAACTGGTACAGGGCCTCTTACAGTCGGTTACGCCTGACTGTATTTTCTTACTTGTTTTAGTTATAGTCTTTAAATATTTAGCTACAAAACTGTTTTTTATAAAAACTAAATCACGTCCATCTTCAAATAAGGATAATAACACTGAAGAAACCCAGCTCAACTCTCAACTTTTTACAATTACCATAAGATATAGTTGAAGAGATTGGGATTCGATTGCTCAAGTTCACATTGTGAGAAAAGTTGTTGACAGTCATTCACTTGGGAATGGTCAACAATGATTCTTGTTACAAACGGTCCAAGCAACTCACACGTCCGTTAGGACACGTATCTCCTGGGTAGTTTCAGAAAAGCTGTTCAGAGGTGAGCTAACGTGAGAAGGCGAAAACCCCCTCCCCTTAATTAGGGGTTGGTGCGCTGGGCTTGGGACCCGTCGACGAGCGTCTAGCCGCGATACGCATCAAGGTTAAATATTTTAATATAAGCCTGATTTGTGCGCACGCCCGACGGAAGAAAAAGACGACGATGCTAAAGATGAGTTCTATGAGAGCTTGGAACGTCTGGACGAGCGCTGTCCCAAACACGATGTGAAAATCGATTTCAACGCCAAGATTTGGAAGAAAGGAATCTTTGGCCCAACCGTCGGAAAATTTAGCCTTCACGACACTACCTTCAATAATAGAGGGAGGCTATTTTTTTTATGGTAGTTAGTAGTACTAGATTTCAACACCTTAACATCCACAAGGCTACATGGCTGAGTCCAGATCAAATAACACTCAACCAAATTGATCATGTTTTGATTGACGGAAGGCACGCATCGAGCGTGTTGGACGTGCGAACGTAACGTGGTCTCAACGTTGACTCGGACAACATTGACTCGAACATTGAATCAAAACACGACTGCTCCGGGAAACCTCTCCGCAAGATATATGAGATCAGTGGAAACATATCACCCGCTCCATGGATAGGGCTGCCAAGGATATCATGGCTTATACAAAACCTGTGAAGAATCCTTGGTACGACGAGGAGTGTCGCAATGCTACTGCAGAGAAGAACGCTTCCTATCAGCGAACTCTGCAGTTGCTGTTAAAAAACGATATCGAGAGAAATGAAGAAAGGAGAAACGCCTTTTCAGACGCAAGACGAGAAGGAGCACGAAAGACGGGAGTTTGAGGATGTTGAGATGTTATGTGACAGAAATGAAGCTTCAAAATTTTATCGAAAGGTGAAGCGTCTGACTGAAGGTTTTAAACCTGGAGTAACTTTCTGTAAGGATATAAATGGAAATCTGGTTACGGATGAACAGGAATAACTAAGATTATGGAGGAGTAATTTTTCTAGCCTACTCGGAGGTATGAAGCACACAATTCTGCCTATAGAGAAATGACACCGGAACCACCAGATAATGATGGCATTACTGTAGAGCCACCGGACTATAACGAGGTCGATTCGGTTATTAAAAAGCTGAAATATAACAAAGCGGCAGGGTCTGAATGGCTTCCAGCTGATTTATTTAAGACCGGCGGCGAAGACTTGGTTAGGAGTATACACCAACTTTTACGCAAGATATGATCCGATGAACGCATATCCAATGACAGGAATCTTAGTTTAATCTGTATATATTTAAGAAAGAGACCCCGCTACCGCGGAATAAGTCTCCTTTCCATTGGATATAAGATTCTGTAGCGCGCATTGTGTAATAGGCAGTAGCCATCCTCGGATTCACTGATAGGACTATATCAGTGTGGCTTCAGACCAAAAAGGTCGACCAGTGACCATTCACATTACGCAAAATCTTGGACAAGTTCCGAGAGTTTAACAAAGACAGACCCTACCTATTTTCGACTATAAAGTCGCTTTCGGCACGCCGATACGATCGAAGTTCTTCGACGCCCTGTCTGCACTAGGAATCCCGGCAAATATAACACACAAAGCGTTGTCAGAGTGGCGAAAAACCTCTCCGACCCCATTGATACCAATCGAGGTTTCAGGCAGGGCGATGAGCTGTCATGCGATTTTTTCAATCTTCTGATGGAATACATCCTACGCCAGTGTCTGTACAAACAGAGTATGTCGGGCTCGATCTTCCAAAAGGAAGTGATGCTGCTCGCTTACGCCGATGACATCGATATCATCGGCGCGCAGGAACGGCGAGTCAGCAAGGCATTCTCTGAGATTGAAAAACAGTCTCGGCTCATGGGTCTAGCGGTGAACGAGGACAAGACGAAGTACTTGGTGTCTTCTCGCACTCCGTCAGTGCGTCTTGGACGGTCAGTGACGATGGAGAAATTCAACTTCAGTGCTGTAGAAAACTTCGTCTATCTTGGAACAGAAATGACTAGCAACAACAACGTCAGGCTGGAGATCATCACGCTTGCAAACAGATGCTGTTTTGGACTGAGCAAGCAAATGAGAAGTAAAGCCCTCTCTCGACGGACGAAAATAAAGATCTATAAGACGCTGATACTCCCGGTCCTATTGTATAGCGCAGAGGCATGTACCGTGAGTGAGTCAGATGAAACAGCGTTGAAAGTCTTTGAGAGGAAGTTTCTCCGCAGGATTTTTGGTTCTATTAGAGTCGGCGACGAGTTTAAGTCCCGTATAAACCGCGAGCTGTACGAGCTATTTGATGAGGTTGACATGATCCAGCGCATAAAATTCCAGCGGCTGCACTGGGAAATATACGAAAATTTTGGTATATAAATGATTTCATCGTAAAATGAGTCGGTAAGGAGATATTGTGAAGAAACTGCTACTAAGTGTAATTTTTACAATATGATGGCGCGAACGGCAAATATACGAGGTGACAAAGTTTAAAATTAAGAAAGAGCACATTGAGATCTGTAAATAGACTCATTTTCTAAACTCCCGAAAACAATCCAGTGAAAACTACCAGATGATTCTTCTAGTGTAGAAATGATATTATCTAATTTATTGTAAGCGATATGGAAAAATATTTTTTTTAAATTAGTCATTAGTAGTCAGTATATAGGGGCTAGCTTTTTTCTTATTTATCATCGTCTTCTCATTGTTATTATCCTCCTCGTTATCAATGACACTCATTGCAATAAGCCGTTGAGACATGGAGATCCATTACATTGGCCAAAAGCTAACGGACATTGCAACCCTGCGCGAAGCCCAACCATGCTTGCAATTGCAGAATTTCGTAGGAAGCAGTTCATATGGTGCAGGTAGTATTAATGTTGATATCGGTTTTTGGGCTACATTTTGCAGCAAATCATTGCCTAACCAAGATTTGGTAGTAGCGACGATTGATTGAATCAAGTCTGGCACTCGTTGCTGAAAGAGTTGATAAATCCACCAATTTATTTAATTTTGTTGACTTTATGAGTTGTATGTAGCGAAGATGAACTATACTGGACTCAGTTATTGGAGCATTATATACTGCCAAGAAAGTGTTTTAAATATGGTTTATGTAGGTCAGTTTCTTGTTGAAACACCTGATTCAAATCGGTTAGTTTCTCTAAAGTTCCGATGACACTTTTTTGCTATTTTCCTAAAAAGAGCAATTGACGAGTCATAGCCTCTAAACGCGAGTAGTAATAAAAAGTCTTCTCTACAATAAGTAGATTTATGAAAATTTTGAATGGAATATATTTGTGTTTTAATGTTCAGTTTATGTGATTTAGTATGTCCAATTAAAATATTTAACAAGTGAACCAAGTTGTTGGAAATAGTTTTCTCTATTCTCATTGATAAATATGTACATGCAGCATGTATATCCTGTAAAATGAGCTTATAGCCAGCTAAAATTCATATCTATTCATATCTATCTAAATCAATTTTCATTGTTAATTCATCTTGCAAGTACAAAACGCGGATTAATTTGAATATAAGTGTGCAAAGGCCAAACCTTACAAATGATAATATTGAGTCAACATTTTCAATGCCAAACTAAAGGTTAATACAACAGTTTAGTTTCATCCGTTCCATTCAAATGTTTACCTCTTTTGTTTGGCTCTGTTTGACTGTACTAATTAAAGGATTTGAAATAAGAACCATTCACAAGGGGATTATATGGCCGTGCTGTCTTATTAGTAAGCATTTCAATACCAATATATTTATTGAAACAAATTTTCAGCTGAAACAATGCCTGCACAAAATAACATGTGGATTGGCTTCTTAATCATTAGCTTCTGCCCTTTAAATTATTTTTCATGTGAATATTTACATAAAATATTTAATTAAAAGCAAGCAAATTCTGTTTTAAACATTACATGCCATGGAATATACATAAATTCGAAATAAAACAATGCCAAAATTATTTGCTTTATTGTTATGAATCTCATTTTCTATTCTGAGAAATTGGGAGCATCGAATTTGGCTTCTTTTATGCCTTACTAACTTAAGGAGAAAACATTCCAATAACATTTCAAATGGAATGACGTAGGTGCACGCCTTTTGGATGGCCTCCACATAAGCATAGTATCGTCCTTTCATGGGTAATTTCAGCTTGCCGAACAGAAAAAAGTCAGATGGTGCCAAATCAGGCAAATACAGCGAATGGTTGAATAGTCGCCGGTTTCGATCTATGAGACGTTTGGCGCATTAACGTGCAACAGACGCCAACTCTCTTCTTCGCGATATTCTGGCCGAATACGACGGAACAAACGCCTCATAGTAACAAGATAAAAGCGCCCATTAATAGCTTGGCCCGGTGGAACGAACTCTTGGTGAATAATGCCCTTCGAATAGTAGGAACAAATGAACATTGTCTTCCTTTTGACTTTTCCTAACGTGATTTTTTGGGTTTTGGCTTACCGGACGGATGCGGAACAAATCGTGCACTCACTTTCCTGAAGTTCAAATGATCGACCAAAATATGATGGATTAAGTCTTTAGACAATTCCGATTCCATGAACCGCAATGTCGATTTCGGCTCAGGTAGAAATAATGGTCGGAGACCCCCACACATTATGGTCAGGAATGATAGAGGAGTCGATATAGACAGTAATAGTAATAGATAGAGACTTCGTGTTTTTTACATTCGACTAGGATTGCTCCGGAATTTTACAAGTTTATTTTAAAATTTTGCTCCTCCCCCCTTCCCCATAAAATCACCCACAAGGCTAAAAATTTCTTTGGCACAAAAAAAAATTAGTGCACCAATATAGAGATAACGCCTCTCTAAGCCAAAATCCAAAAAGTTCATCAAAATCGGATAATAAATGACAATTTTATAAGCAATTGAATTTGAACGATCCCCCTTTTCTATTCATTCATATTCGCGCAGTGAGAAGTGGTCATGTGCTTGGTCATAAGCACGGGAAACATTTATTCGTTAGGTGACCTGTACTATTACAGGGCCTCTTACAGTCGGTTACACCCGACTTTAATTTTTTTTTACTTGTTTTTTGATGATCGTTCACTGAAGATTTCGGCCGGTTCAAACGTTCGTCGTCATTCAAGTCTTCAAAACAAAAATCACAATCAAGTTCCATGTTAACTGGACGCAATCTACAAATAATGTTAATCTGGCAAGCTTCGAAGTATCACTAAAAATTGCTAGAAAAGGCAAACCATTCATAGATGGTGAGTATATCAAAAATTGCTTCATACGTGCTTCTGAAGAACTGTTTTGTGATTTTAAAAACAAATTAGAAATTTTGAAAAAAAAATTAAAGATTTGCTACTATCACCTAAAACAGTAGAAGATACAAAAAAATGTCTTTAAATGTTACATATTTGCAGTTGTAAGATATTCAAATTTCTTCTGCCTTTATCATTTGCTAAAGATGAGTCTTGCGACTTCAAAGACACGTTACAAATCGACCTTTTCGACAGGTACATATATGTCTTCCCAAGGTAAAAAAAAAAAAAAAATTTAAGGTTTGCTACCGCTCTCGGGACAAACTAGAGGGGAATACCGTGCAAAAATGCCTTGAAGACAATAAGATCGATTTAAATCAAATCGTTTCAATAGCAACTGATGGAACCGGAAGAATGATAGGAAAAAAAAAAGGGACTATAACGACTCTTCAGAGCAAATTATACAACGAAATTCTTATGTTTCACTGCATATAAAGCCCGTTGTGCGCAAACATTTCCGGTCAAAATAGTTGAAGTCATGAATTTGGTAATCAAGATCGTTAGTTTTAAGACTTCTCAAACGAAATACTGACTCAGCATTCCGATCTCCTTTTTCACAATAACGGTAAGTTGTTGAAACCTTTTGCTTTGTGCTTGAATAAAATAAATACATCCCTAAAAGAAAAAGGGAATTAATCACACTGAATTAGAGAACGACAAATGGTAAAAATTTTATTTTATGGTGAATATCACAGCGAAATTAAATGAGCTGAATCTAAAACTGCAAGGAAAGGAAGACCCAGCCTAGGTTTTGATAGAAGAATTGGTTTGCTTTGAAGGAAAATAAATTCTTTTTGCAGAAGATATTCATTAAATTCTAAACCAATATCACGATAAAACCATTGCAACTGTTGACACGAATTAATTCAGCACAGTTATGAGAAAAATTAAAGATGAATTTGGTAACAGATTTGAGCAATTCAGAACCCGCCGCCGAGTTGAGGCACTTATATTCGATGCATGGAATAGTCTCTTTGAAATTTTGTACATTTTAATTCAAAAGGCTGCCGACACCTGCTTTAGTAAATGCAGTCGAATCTCCATAATTCGTTTTCTGTTAAATCGATTAATTCGTAACAAACCGCTGGTTCCTTGAAAAATCTTCGTTAATCATAAAATTTCCATTAATTTTGGTCCCCTCGATAATTCGTTTTTAGGCCCTGTACCGAAGGTACAAGAGCCTATTGGGTTTGTGCAAATGTATGTAACAGGTACAAATAATGGTCGGAGACCCCCCAAAGTTACCCCCATTATGGTCAGGAGTGATAGAGGAGTCGATATAGCCATGTCCGTCTGTCCGTCTGCCCGTCCGTATGAACGAAAGGATCTCGGAAACGGTAATAGATAGAGACTTCGTGTTTTTTGCATTCGACTAGGACTGCTCCGGAATTTTACAAGTTTATTTTAAAATCTTGCCCCTCGCCCCCTTCCCCATAAAATCACCCCCATGGCTAAAAATTTCTTCGGCACAAAAGTAAGGTACAAGAGCCTATTGGGTTTGTGCAAATGTATGTAACAGGTACAAATAATGGTCGGAGACCCCCCAAAGTTACCCCCATTATGGTCAGGAGTGATAGAGGAGTCGATATAGCCATGTCCGTCTGTCCGTCTGCCCGTCCGTATGAACGAAAGGATCTCGGAAACGGTAATAGATAGAGACTTCGTGTTTTTTGCATTCGACTAGGACTGCTCCGGAATTTTACAAGTTTATTTTAAAATCTTGCCCCTCGCCCCCTTCCCCATAAAATCACCCCCATGGCTAAAAATTTCTTCGGCACAAAAGTAAGTATGCCAGTATAGAGATATCGTCCTTTTTAGCCAAAATCCGAAAAGTTCATCAAAATCGGATAATAAATGACGATTTTATAAGCAATTGAATTTGAGCGACCCCCCTTTTCGTTTCATACATAAAAAAATGTTTTAAAAGGCACTTAGTCGTGCAGTGAAAAGTGGTCATGTGTTTGGTCATAAGCTAGGGGAACATTTAATGTGTTTGTTAGGCGACCTGCACTGGTACAGGTCCTCTTACAGTCGGTTACGCCCGACTGAAATTTTCTTACTTGTTTTTTTTATGATGTACTATAGTCTGCTAGTCAAGCCCTTTCATTTGATATACATATTTAGGAGGTTCTAAAAATATGAAATCCACCATTTTGTGGTGGCGGCCATCTTGAATTTACAATGATACTGAATAT
Source organism: Leucophenga maculata (assembly GCA_035044805.1). Taxonomy (NCBI): domain Eukaryota; kingdom Metazoa; phylum Arthropoda; class Insecta; order Diptera; family Drosophilidae; genus Leucophenga; species Leucophenga maculata. The sequence continues at coordinate 19,092 of JAWNNP010003526.1, read as the reverse complement.
ACATAATTGGATTGTCATCACCAAATTTCAAATCAATCGGTCAAGAGGAAGGGACTAATATTTTAATTACTTAATTTAACCGAAATAAATCGAGTTAAAAACTGGGGAGTGTCAAAGGAAACATCCATTTCTGACAATTGAATAATATGGTTTTAAATAAAAGGAAGCAAAGCCACCCGAGAAATAAAGAGAAATCGTAGAAACACTTACTGTAAAAACTGTATTGTACAGTTATCTGAAGGAATGATTAGGCAGAGGAGTAGAGTCCCCAGGCACATCATTAAATTGGAGCCAGATGTGGCTAAATGAAGATTATAAAATCCAATGGTTAAAGAAGAATAGAAGCTCAGAAGAATTGAACAATTGCAAAGATATACCGCAAAGCTCAAACCGTACAAACTTTAAAGCATGCTAATGCGATCAAGAGAAGTAATTTTGGTCAAAATCGGGTCGCCCCAACGTAGAAACGATAAAAACTTTTTTTATGGAGATACAGAGTTAAAAATTTGTATATAAATTAATGTGGTTGGGATAATTAGATTTGAAGGTCTGTTAAAGGTAACATTTGCCATGGACTATCCAAAAATCTCAGAACTTAGTGTATGATTCTATGGTAGTGAAGTCAAAAAGTTCAAAAGTTGCCTCTAGATTTGTGGTGGTTGTATTTTCGCCGGTTTCACTTTTGCTTACCTTGGACATTATATTCTACAGATTATGTTTATTATATTTCTGGAGCCTAAGCCGTATAAAATGCTTCTCAACAGCTATAAGTTTGATGTTAAGCGCTTTTACCGACATGATAAAGCGATGGGTGCCGCGACAATAAGTGCAACTGTGTGACCATTTCAAAGCCGTCTTTGGCGGTGTTCAGCCGCTCTAAGAATGAGTTTTTGGGCCATTTCGTTACCGTCAATGAAACATTCATCCATCACACCAGCTACCAAGCACTGTAGTGCAAATCTGTGGGTTTATTTGGGTGAACATGCGCCATTAAAGGCTAAAGTGGGTCTATCGGTCAACAAATTTTTAAGATGCACGCGATAATATTCACATCTATCACCTTGAAGAGGGTAAAACGATCTCCGACGAAAATCACTCAATGGTTTTGGGACAGATTCGATATTGATGTAATCTTGGGAATGTGGTTCATACGATTACGAATGTATAAAACTTTTAGGGTACACCTGTTTCTGGGCGTTGCAAATATAGTGAATAAATTATACAATTATTAACACGCTGGGTTTTTTTTTTTATTTATCGATGTATTTATATGCGGTTAGCGTTCTGCTACCTTCTAGGCAACTTAATCTAATCAAAATTTGGTTCAAACGATTAATTACAGCAAAAGTAACACAGGTTATATACAGAGTTTAGGAGAGGTCCGTTCAGTGACTATTAATCAGCTTTGGCTATATTTGTGGGAATTTAAGCCAAGACCCGGTCCAGCAGGTCTTGAGGGTGGTGACGTTTGAGCCATCTTCTCGTTCCAGTTCAAGGTCTAGCAGCTCTAAGGGCTACAATACCTAGTCGCATCGCTAGGCTGTTTGAGATTTAATGATGAGATTTAAACCTCTCATTGTATTATTTGGCAACATTCTGGATTCTATCTTCAATTTTTGGCACCTTGAGTTTGCGTTCTATATCCCTGGTTCTCATGTTCCAACGAGCTCCAGTGATCTTCCTCAGTGTTTTTTGCCTGGAGAATCTGCAGTTTGTTCAAGTACGTTTTGGCAACGATTCCCTACACCTGGATGTCATAGAAGAGACCAGGAGCTAATATACAATTGAAAATTCTGACCTTATTTTCAAGAGACACCTTGTTTCGTGGTGCAATCAACTAAGACATATTTGTAACCTTTGTCCGAAATGATTGTTGCAGCGACGTGAATTGTCTGCCGAAGGTTAACATTCTATCCAGGATTATACCAAAGTATTTGTATGCCGGCTCGTGATTTAACACTCTTTCGTTAAGTGAGACACCAGGACAGTCACCTTTCCGATTTGTGTAAGTCACATTTGCACATTTGTCGGCTTTGATGCACACGTTCCACTTCTCTGTCCATTCCTGGAATGCGTCCAAGTACTGCTGAAGAGCACTCGTGGGCTAGATAATGCAGCTGCTTTTTGTGAGCATCGCAGTATCGTCTGCATATGTCGTAATTAGCACATTTCCTTCCTCTACTGCAGTGATTGTATATCCGCATGCATATCCGCAGGGAAGACGATGAATAAGGTGGGGATTAGGACGCTTCCTTGTGGTACGCCAGCTTCACGGAAGACTTGATACACATTGTGCGCCCTAACATGAAACTCTTTACGAGCTGGAACAGTTGGGAGGCTCTTGGCTTTTTACAGAAGCCCGGAGTGCCACACTCTATCGAAGGCTTACTGGATGTCGAAGAAAGCAGCGACCGCATACTCTTTATTTTCCAGGGCTTGTAGCGCGAAATTAACTACTCTATGTAGTTGTTCTGGTGTGTCATGCTGCATTAGGTATCCAAATTGGAATTTTGGTATCGCCAAAGTAGCAGCCTCAATTTTAAGCAGTCTGTTCAGGATCAACCTCTTCATCATTTTGCCCAGTGAAGGGAGAAGGCTAATTGGTCTGTAGGAGTTCACCACAGTTGGCTGATAATACTAGCAGACTTTTAGACTTCAGGAAAGTAATCCGCATGTTGTATATGAGCCCTAGTTTGGTTCTGTTGTCGAGAAGGTCATCACCCGGGGCTTTCTTAGGATTCAACTTGAGCACAAGCTGCTTCATTTCTTCAGGAGTCACAGGATCAGCCGGCAACGGAGCAGAAACGGCGTTTCAAGTGACTCCGCAATCGCAGCAGGCGATAGTGACTCTCATGCGCAAAAGCGTGTGGCCTGAAGCTTTGCTCCAAGACGCTTGCAAACACTTCTGAGACTTGTACCGTTTAGTAATTGGGTGCTGAGTATATATAGATAAAAAAAATAGGATGTAGTTAATTTAGCTAGACACATTAAATTTGGCCTTACGCTAATCTTTATTAAATATTCTATTTAGGACCAGATCATACTGCTAAAAAGCGTAACCCCATAAAAATCTCACCCACTTTTCTGGAGTATTTAAAGAAAAATTTGTTGTTGTTGTTTAGTTTAGTTTGAAACAACATATTTTGTGTACCAAATAAAATATCTCACTAGGTTCAAGATCCTTAAGAATATATGCTCCATATAAATTTAAGTTTCAATGGCGGTACTCTGGGTATCACGAAGTCGCGCACACTGGACTGTAGCATCCTTCTTGGATTTTTAAATTTTCGGTTGAAATATGCTATTTTAGCTCAAAAAAGAGATACTTATACCGTATGTATGCACTTCAAGTCTAACTTCAATGGGTGCACTTTCTTCTGCTGTGCGTCTTAGCGTTTCTCCAAAGATTTGAGAAATTTTTTCGAGGCGCTAAATTAATCCTGATTACGGATGATAAAAAATTCAAAAATTAAAACAGTTGCTTCAACAAACATTTCTGCGTGTTCGGTTCGATATCATTTATCAAACATGCTCGCTTAAGCTCAGACTCTCGCACTCTCTCTCTGCGCAAGCGTAATTTCAGACAGAGCGAGTGAGAGAGAGCAGAGATACGCTGCGCAGTCGACTATTTTCGCTGCATACGCGCGTCTGAGAGAGATATTTGAAAAATTAAATTAAATTGATAATCATTTGATGCGTGTCGTTGGTCGAAGTCGGTCGGTCGAACGAAAGATTAGTCGCATCGCTGCTCGATGGCCGCGTGTTTTGTTGTTTCTTTTAACAACGTTCGCCGATTTTGTCGCACGTTTCGTTCGTAGTCGTCGCCGCTGTTATGTTTTATATACATATTTTAATATATGTTTATATGTATGCACGAATATATTCGACGATTTAATCATTTACGCGCCGCGACTTTATACGTATGTCTAATTAAAAAAAAAAAAAAAATTAATTTAATTTAATATTTTTTTTGTTTTGAAATTTGTTTTGTTTTTGTTTTTTTTTTTTTTTTGTATGACGCTCTTTCGCATACTTTGTCTTTGTTGGAGTGTCTGTGTGTATGTGCATTTATTTGAATTCATTTATTTAATTCAATAAATTAAAGAAATAAAGTAATTTGTTGTTTTTTTTTTTTTGCGCTGCGTTCTTGTGCAGTTTATGCAAAGCACTTCAAGTGTATATATGTATGTACATATAAGCATATATCTATATGTGACAGTGTGTGTGCGTGTGTGTGTTTATTTGCGTGTTTTATTTAATTGATTTTATTCAATTTATTAATGCCAAAGCAGAGCTTCATTCATAACAACAACAATAGCAACAACAAGCGGCGACTAAAACGACAAAAGGCAATAAAAATAACATTGAGAGCCGCCGCAGCAACAAACACAACAGCAACAACAACAACAAAAAAAACGGCATGTCGGTAAGGTGGTGAGGGTGGTATAATGGTTTGGTGAGCCGTCGTCTCCATACGTTGCCTGTCGTCCCTTATCAACAAGACATATATTTTGGCGCTCTGCGCTGCGCTTTTAATTTACTTAAACTCTCATTGTTCCACGTTCGAACTCTCTTCTACCGCACAAGAGTGCCAATAAGAATTTTTTTTGTTTGTTTTTGTTTTGTGCATGCAACAGCGGCAACAACAACTTCACTTTTTACAATTTGTTGCACTGCCCAATTTTTTTTTTCGCTCTTTCATTTGCTGTTGCACACTTTCGTTGCAGTCATTCACATTTGCTGCTGACGCTTTGTCTCTTCAGCTTTATTTGCTCTTATTATACCCTATACTAATAATGTAAAAGTGTATATAAGTTGACAGAAACTGGCTGTAACAATCCAGAGGGGACGTAGTAGATACCATTGATTGTATATACATATAAAACAGCCATTCCGTGCGACTATCTTTAAGAGAGTTGTAGTCTTCAAATTTGAATATATAGCATCTTATTTTCCTTTTATGGTTGTTTTGTGTAACAATGAAACAATTCCGCGCTATATTTGATATCTCCCAAACAAACAATTCAATACAAATTTTTAAATTTTTCTAAGAACAGCTTTTTATTATTAATTACGCTGCAAATGCCATATTACATATAAATTTAGTTTCAGAAGCAGCAACACTCTCGAATATAAGCCCCATATAAATCAGGAATTTGATTAATTAGATATTGTACAGGGTATATTTCAGTCAAACATACTCATCTGGAGCTTTGTTTTTTTAATTTTTTTGTTAATTGTTTACTGCTTGTATAACAGTCATACACCTAAAAGTGTCAACGCATTTAAGGTGACCGTACATCTTTAACTATATATTATTATCAGAAAGTTTGTAGCGTAATATATGAGGCGTGGTTGGTCCTTTAGCTGTTTGTATAAATTTTCGATGGTTTTTTGGTCCTAAACCTTTAGAGCATCTTTATCAATAAGCCTTGTTCACTTTTATCAGTAGCGCCAATACAAATTCATAGCCAACTTTTGGGTCTTGGCTTATTTATACGTTATTTATTTATTACAGTTGATATCAATTTAAAATATGTTGATATAGCATTCCACGCCCATTTTTAGAACCCACGCACTGGTTACTTTTAGTGTTTTGTAGGAAAAATATATATATATATATATATATATATATATACATATACATATATATTTTCATATAGTGGGATTGGGAGACAGAGGTGAAGCAGATCTCATAAAGTAAATATATTCTTGATCAGTATCAAAAGTAAATTCAAAGTAAATATTTGCGTCTGTCTTGCTATTCTTATAAACATCAAGAAATTGGAGACTGTAAAAAATATAGTTTGAATATTTAAATTAGCACATTACAACCGCTTTCCCTAACGTGGGACTGCCACTTATCATACAAAACGATTTTAAGAACAAATTTTTATTGAGATTTATCTCCGAATTTAGTCTATCTAACGTTAATTCTTATTAAATATTTAATATAGTTCCAAATGGGATCATTAGAAGAAGTAGCCCCATATACATCTACTCAAAATTCTGGGTTTTTTGTATGACAAATAATTGTTATTATTAATTAAGGTACAATTGCTGAATTTAGTACACGCCAATCGTAATAAAATATTCTATATGGGTTCAAATCGGACCACTAAAAGCTATAACACCCCGCAGAAAATTATAGTCGATCTGTCTATGAACAACAAGAACTTAAAAGTTAGAGCCTTCAAGTTTGTATTTTTAAATGCTTATATTCCGTCTTAATATAAATAGTGCTTAAGGAATGTGTCAATCCCTCTTCATGTGAACCTGGCTTTCCATTCTGAGTTTTTGAAAGAAAACATTTTTAGTTTTTCTTGTTTTTTAGCAAAAAAAAATTCAAATATTCCAAAAAGGTTCATATCGAATCACTGGGAGTGGAAGTCTCCATAAAAATTTTTAACCACTTTCTGCGTTTTTTGTAAGAAAAATATTTTTCTGTGACTAAGTCTAGCTTGGAACGAATATTTGTTGTATCTTACACTAATCCCAATCAAATTTTCAACACGGCTCCGCTTTAGAATATGTTTGGGGTACATATTCCAAAGCGGAGCCGTTTAAAGTTTAAATTTTAATTAGGGTATAATGTGTATTGAAGTCGGACGAACCTTTATCAGAATACTAAAACTATCAAATATTTTTTTTTTAAATAATTACTTAAAACAGATTATGTTATGTAAGACAAGACTTAAATGCAATTGAATTGCAGTCAACCCATAAAATTACGATCATTAACAGATCTATTGTGCTTTCCATTTGCGTTCGTTTATTAAAATTATGAATCTCACGAGCTTCTTTTCGAGAGCGTTATCGAACTCTTGAGAGAGTTGAGAATATATCTAGCCTAAGCATGAAAAATCGGTAATTTATGAAAAAAAATGCTTTATTGTTTTTCAAAATATTCACCATTAAGATCGATACAGTTTTGTATGCGCCCGAACCACTTTGTGAAGCAGTTTTGCCACTCTAAAAGAGATACCTCCAAAACTTGGTATTTGAAGGCATCAACAGCTTCTTCGGGAGTTGAAAACTGCTGTCCGCGCAGTTTAATTTAAATGTGAGAGAACAAGAAGAACTCATTTGGTGCCAATTCGATGTTTTGAGCGTCCAAAAACTGATTTTTTACGACTTCAGCTGTGAGAGCTTGCATTATCCTGATAAAGTATGATTCGTCTTCGTCGGTTGGTTTTCCTCAGTTCATTGAACACTTCAGGCAAACAAATGCTCACATACCATTCAGAATTGACTGTCCTTCTTTCCACAAGCGGCACTATTGCAACATGTCCAAATTTCGAAAAGAAACATGCGATCATTTGCTTCGATGTGCTGCGCGAGCGATTTTTATTTGTGAGATTTTGCTCGTCTTGAAAGACCCAGACAATAGACTGCGGTTTTATTTCGGGATCATACGCATATATCCACGTTTATCATCTGTCACGATTGTGGTAGACAGCTTTTGACGCATGAATCTGTTCAGCATTTGCTTGCACCAATCGACACGATTCTTCTTTTGAGCGATTGTCAAATTATATGGTATCCAACGTGAACAAACCTTTCTGACGACCAAATGTTCATGTAATATTGTATTTATGCTAGTCATACAAATGCCCAGGGATACCTCAATCTCACGGTATGCCACATGACGATCCTGCTTTGTCAGCACAACGACCGATTTTAGACAACCTTCACGAAATTCGTCGGTGAGCGAACGATTGAATTCGTTGTACCAGTTTTTCACAGTGGCTAAGAATGGAGCTTTATCACCAAAAGTTGATTTAAGTTGAATGGTCTTGAAAATCCACGTCGAAAATCGGAATAAATCATCGCACTAAAATTTTCACAGTTTAATTCCATTTTTTGGTCGAGATGAGTTTTTCAGATGTCTGTTCAAGGTACGTTATGACTAAAAAATGTCAGACTTTACGATGGAGACGTCAGATTGCATCTGACAATATATTTAGCTACCTTCTTTCTTTTTTTTTTGTGGTACTGAAAAATATTCTTTAAAAATTAAAACCAAATGTAGGTATTTCTCAGGTGTAGCTGAAAATCAAGCAGAAAATACCATATACTTATATTCATTTGAAGTAGCTAAAATTTTTAAATTTGTCTTAGATTCTCATAGGAGATTTCAATGTAGGTTTTTGCCAAAAAATTATCTGCTTCATTATTAAATCTTCTCGAAAAAAAATTGTTTTTGACCATTTCAAACAAAAATCACGATATTTAAACACGTTATTTGTATCTAATATCAGTTATCATAAGCCACTCATACGATTTACATCACAAAATAATGAAATAAATGAATAATATTATTGAACACATCTCTGGTGACGGTGACTATTTTGAAACTTGATTCTATTTTATTCAGCAGTTTCATTTCAATAGGTGAGGCACATTACTTCATTTTTAATTTGCTATTTTCAGTAAAGTATAATATATAACTCAGGTATCTGGAAATAACGTTAATTTAAGTTACATTATTTGTTTATGACGACGCCGTCATATGCTGTAGTTTCTAAATAAACTTACTAAAAAAAAGATATTTGACACTGTCTGCGACTGCGTTACTATAAAAAGGTTTTCATGTGAATGTGATCGTAAGAGCTTATTTAGAATCTTCTTTTTCTTATAAATAAAGCACATTAGTTTGCAATAAAACTATCAAAAGTCTATAGTTTTCTTCATACAATGTAAAGTTGCAGTCCTCATAGTATGTTTATACAACACTTTTCATGAAATTGCACATATCATGAATTTACAAAATCACTGTTTATGCGGCACTTATAATTTTATGAATTAAAATGAAAGTTGCCAGTTAAAATAAATAGCAAAATATTTTACAAATAAATATTACATAATGCAGAGGTATCAAAAAAAAAATAGGCTCAATATATCGTAATTTGCTTGCTTCCGTTCTTAAAAACTACAAACGATTCAAACTGAGCTTAAATTCACATTTTGCGCCAACAGAGTGTCATACAGTTTACATTTTCCACACAACATCAAAAAAAAATCGAGTGACAACAACAGAAGAAATACATGAAAAATATTCACGAAATGTTTTCGTGATGAACAGTTTTTTTTATTAAAAAGCGTTTATACGCACAATTTTTTTTAGCTTTCATGATCGTATAAACGTACTAAAGTAAAATACTATACCTGAAATATTATTTCTAACAAAGTATAATAGATCTCTATACACATATGCAGTTGTTTTAATGAGCTACACATTCGCTGAGAAACCAGTTGTACGGTCACCCTATATGCGCTTTGCAAAAGTGCAGTGTATAATAGTATAATAGTTTATGGTGTCGTCTTATTATCTCTTACCGCATATAACAGTTTTCCGGTATGCACTTTTTGTTAGGGTTTTTTGTTATTGTTGTTCTGCATGCTGCAGCTTCTTTACAACTCCCTCTATCTCCCTCACTCTCTCTCATGCTCGCTCTTTGTATCTCTCATTACTTTTACTTTGCGCTCATCGTTTATGATCTCTTGACACGCGCTCGAATATTGTAGTTTTTGTTCCTAAATTATTATTCATAAAATTTTTTATCAATGAATGCCAAATAAGGTGGAAAGTATTTAATTTTTTAATGAATTTTTTTTAAATATTTTTTTTTTTTGTAAATTTGTTTCCATCAGCTGAAAAAAAAACCTAATCCTTTAAGATGTTTTCCGAGTTGTTATATTTCTCAGTTGAAGTCAGATTCGTTGTGTATAAAATATTTGGAGTATTTGAAATATTGAAATACATTTTTTTTATTACTATTTGTTTAAAAATTGTTTTTCTGAATTTAGAATTCATTCCCTCTACATCGCTCTCCATCAATATTTGAAATATTCGGTTTATAGTTGGTCTATAAATTCTTGTTTCACCGTGATTTGGTCTCTAGAAAAAATAGCTCCCATAAAAAAAAAAATCGTAGTAATTAAAAGTATATTTTTTTAATATTAAACATTTTGAAATTTTAATAGGTTTATAGGTTCGAGCTCGTTTGAAATGTTTCAATCAATACGGAAATAGTTCTCGAAATATGAATATTTTAATGCGATATGGCATACAGCTCACCCCACTGTTAATCCAATAATTAAGTAATCTTTAAATATCTTTCTTCTTCAATTAATATAGCATAAAATTTAATATTCTTTCCACTATGATAAACGATTCCTAAAAGCTGATCATACAACATACAGCTCTATAGACCAGTTCTTAAACGTTTAACTTGTTTATCCGAGTCATAGTTTTTTCGTAGTATTTGGATCCCACTCGCCAAATCACGTTTTTTCGGTTCAATAAAAAGCCCTAAAGACTCAAGTTTTATTATGAAGTCGTGTATACTCAGCGATCTTTTTTTTTTGTATAATATTCAATGAAATTGAGAAACCTTCTTCATTTTAGTATCTAAAGTGTAGTCTTCTAAACAATATCCTTTTTAACGTTCCCCGAGAAAAATTTGGGGGAAAAAAAAACAAATAATTATGAAGGGTAGCACAAAATCACGCTCTCATTGAAAGACAAACAAACTAACTTGCTAACTTTTACACCCTTAAACTTTAGAAAAAGTAGGGTACCTGCGCTAGCATTGACTTAGACTTTGTCACTAGTTTCTCTCATTGTACCATGTAATGATTAATAAAAAAAATTTTTGATAATCATATCAAGTCATGTAGTATTGATAACTCCAATTATTTTTCTTCTTCTTCTTCTTGTTCTCATATTTTCTTTTGCTCTTCGACGTCTTTTACTATGAAGTGATAAAATTATTGAATGAGTAACAGAGCAAGAGAGTAGCGGTAGCTGTGGGTGGGTGTGCATATAGAAAACGGTAAAAGAACCGAACCGAACCGAAGCTTTGATACCCTTAATAGGAAATTCCAAATCAAAATGGTATAAAAATTTGTTATATAAAATATTTTAGCTACCCAATCGACATATGTACATAATTTATATGAAGTGAATTTTGACACACAGTTCTGGACTAAATAATGATTAATGCATTACAATAGCTTCGTTATTTCAATGGAGATAGACCATCATGTTGAAAATAATCTTATTTTCAAATCAAATCACTGTTTTTATAACCTGTTCTCAAAGGGTGTTCAAATGTATATAGCAGGCAGAAGGAGGCGTTACAGATTGCATAAAGTAAATATATTTAATGCATCGCCCTCTCCAATTTTCACCAAACTTTATAGAAATACTATTCTCGATCCCATTGACATGTGTATCAAAATTCAACTCTGTATTTTATTTGAATGCAAAGATGTAACGATTTTCTTTTATTGTTTATATTTGTGGCGAAGTACCACCCTTTCCGATTTGGACCAAACTAATAGGTACAATTCGCTTGATCCTATTAACATGTATACCAAATTTCATTCCTGCAAATCAAATGGATACAAAAATATGACAAATTTTGTTTATAAAACCGGGTTGGGTCATCATTCTTCAGATTTTAACAAACAGTAAGTAGCCTATGTTCTTTTCCAACGTCACATCTATTTCTATACCAAAATTCATACAAATTGATTTTGCGGTTTAGGTGCACAAATAAATAACAATTTCTGTACGATTCTATTATATGTTGAGATTAGCATGAAAAGTCCACTCGATATAGTCATGCCCGTCTGTCTGATTCTCCGTATAAAAATTAAGATCTTGGTGACTATAAGAACTACTTCTACTTCTCTACAGCCTTTATATTTAGATACTCTTATTCATTCTTCAGATAAGATTGCATTCAAGGAACATGCTAACCTCCCCTCCTAATGGTTGGTTTCCACTTAACTTGCAAACCTACTTCTCTTTCTGAGCATTTGTATGAACAAATATTATTGACATTTTTAGTTTTGCTGAAAACAACAAATTTGGATAATTTTACATTAAATATTCCATGTAGTTGCGGATCGGACTACTAGAACGGGTTGCCCTCATACAAATCTGTTCAAACTATCTGAGTTTTTGTGTACAATATTTCACATAAACCAAAGTCTAACTAACTAGAAGGGGTATACCCCATACAAATCGTTAGCAACAGGTTATAAGATTCTTGTGCTTTGTTATATCACTGTTATTTTCTATTAAATCACTGATATTTTCCATAAAATTTTTGTTTTAACAGAAAAAGTCTGTAATTTAACAGAACAGAGCAGATTTAACAGTGCGCTTTAGACTGTATTTATTCTTCTTTTTCTTACGTATTTCTTTTACATGTTGGCTTCTGAGGAAGAACATATCACATACACATTATTGAGTATGATCCACCCATTTTAAGAGGTAACACCCATACAGACTATTTTTCTTCTATAAACAGCTTTTACTGTTACTGGAAATATTAGCACTTGAGAACTTAAGCGCCCAAACAAATTTCTTTATAGCTACTAACTACAATTCGACACATCATGTGTAGCGTATTAAATCTTCGGTGCCAATGTATTTTTTCTTCTCTTGGCTTACTGGCTTACTTCTTCATAATATTCTATGATTATAAACTTTATACAAAATGGTAAAAAAAAAAATAATCAAAGATAAAGAGTAACAAATAGAGGGTTTGGCCTAAGCACGCGTGCCACAGTTTGTCCGATCATGGTCAAATAGCGTAAATCGGTCATTTAATAAAACGAAGGAAAAAAAGTGAACATAATTTTTTTTTGTTTTTGTGTTGGCGTTATTGTTGTTGTTGTAATTATTGTTTGTCGTCACCATCAGCGCAAATGAAGTTCTTGCATTTTAATTGTTCTTGTGTGTAATAAAAATAATAAAAATGAAAAAAGGTTAGCAAAGAAAAACAACAAAAGAAGAAAAAATAAGAACTTATAAAATATTAATTTCTTTGATGTTTTTGCGCCAAGTTTAAACAGAAAAGTTAACAAAAAAAAAAAAAAAAAATAATAAAATTAAAATGGAAATATGAACAGGTGAGTTTTTTTTTTTTATTATTATTTAGTACAATAAGAATTGCAGTTAGTATAAGACATATAAATATTAGAGTGAAATCCAATTTTTACTAAATATGAAGAGCCATATCTGAAGAATATGTGGCATGATGAATCAATAAGTATATACATTTGGTAGAAATTTTGATTTATGTATTAATTCACACATGCTCAAAGGAAAGAAATAATATTTAATACAAATGAGACACATGAAGCACACACATTTCGGTATTGCCGTTTGTATATCTTAGTCTCTATCTATTACTGTTTCCGAGATCCTTTCGTTCATACGGACGGACAGACGGACAGATGGACATGGCTATATCGAATCCTCTATCACTCTTGACCATAATGGGGGTAACTTTGGGGGGGTCTCCGAACATTATTTCTACCTGTTACAAAACCAATAGGCTCTTGTACCTTCCGTACAGGGCCTAAAAATTTGTCTGGTGAACTAGAATAGTCTTCCAACATATTTTCGAATTTAAATGTTTCTTAAATCGCCGTCAACCGTCGTTAGTTAATGACCGCGGGTAGGAAGGCGCGCCAGCTTCCATTATCTTGTCCGCGCTGGCGCCAGTTGATTTGATTGCCAATGCGGAGAGATCTCTCCATACGTGGTCATTCCAAAGCGTGTCTGGTTGTCCTTTATTTCAACGTCCTCTAATCAAGTTTGTGCCCCCAATGTAAACCATGCGTGCTGGAGCTCTTTCATCCATTCGAATGAGGTGACCAGCCCAGTGCAGCCGCTGGATTTTTATGCATTGAACTATGTCAACCTCATCGAATATCTCGTACAGCTCGCGGTTCATACGGGACCTAAACTCGCCGTTGACACTAATATTACCAAACATTCTGCGTAGAATCTTCCTCTGAAAGACTTTCAACACTGTTTGATCTGATTCATTTACGGTCCATGCTTCTGCGATTTTTATTTTCGTCTTTCTACAACACTGAAGTTGAAATTCTCCATCGTCCCTGACCGTCCAAGACGCGTTGACGGAGTGCAAGAAGACACCAAGTATTTTGTCTTGTCCTCATTCACTGCTAGACCCATGAGCCGAGACTGTTTTTCAATCTCTGAGAACGCCTTGATATCGATGTCATCGGCGTAAGCAAGCAGCATCACTCCTTATGGTAGATCGAGCCCGACATACTCTGTATGTACGGGCAATGGAGTAGGATGTATTCCATCAGAAGATTGAAAAAATCGCACGACAGCTCACTGCCCTGCCTGAAACCTCGCTTGATATCAATGGGGTCGGAGAGGTTTTTCGCCACTCTGACAACGCTTTGTGTGTTAGATAGCGTTGTCATGCAAAGACGGACAGTCTTTGCCAGGATACCTACCTAGTGCAGACAGGGCGTCGAAAAAATTTGATCGTATCAGGTGGTGTGTGTCTTTGTTAAACTCACGGGTCTTTTCCAAGATTTGGCGTAATGTGGATATTTGGTCACTGGTCGACCTTTTTGGTATGAAGCCACACTGATATCCTCCTTTGCCGCCGGTCTTAAAGCTGGCAGTCCATCAGAGCCTGCCGCTTTGTTATTTTTCAGCTTTTTAATAACTGAATTGACCTCGTTATAATACGGTGGCTCTAAAATAATGCCATCATTAACTGGTGGTTCCGGTGTCATTTCTCTATCGGCGGAATTGTGCGCTTCATCGCCTCCGAGTAGGTTAGAACAATGACTCCTCCTCCATAATGTTAGTGAAACATGTTTATCCGTAACCAGAACCAGAATTCAATTTTCATACTTACAGAAAATTATGTCGGACTTAAAATCTTCAATCAGACGCTTGACCTTTTGATAAAATTTTCGAGCTTCATTTCTGTCACATAACATCTCAACATTCTCAAACTCCCGCCTTTTTTGCTCCTTTTTCTTGCGTCTGAAAAGGCGTTTCTCCTCTCTCCATCTCTCTCGATATCGTTCTCTAACAGGTATTATTCGGTTCGATATTTTTTTCTAACCTCAAAAACTTACTTTTTAGGTTTTCTTCAAGCTGTAATAAAACAATACGATTTTTTTTTAAATAACAACAAAATTTCGGATCGAATATGGCGAATATTTTACAAAAATAAATTGATTTACTTTAAACTTGTCACTCGGGGGTTTTCGGAGTCGCTGATTACAACAAAATGGCGAATACAATTTCAAAATTCCATTGGATTTACTTGGAATTAAGTGTTCATGGATTTTTGGAGGCGTTAATCGAACATTAAGTCAGGTTTCTGAAATGTATCGAACAAATTATTTCCAAATATTTGTAGGACCTTATATTTTCATAAGATCTTCATAATGATAAATTGGACTTCATGTTTACGTTTCACGTTCCTTGATATCTATGCGCCATAGATTTAATGTCCTGATCGAATGTCTTTCCCTGTTCTCCACTAATAGAAAGTAGAGTACATGACAATCCAGAAAATGAAATTTTAGATTCATCAAGCAACCTTGTTTTCTATAGTTCTCAACCATTGTCTCTTTGTTCATAATCATGACTCCTATGTATTCCAAGAAAATTTTCTATTTTTATTTTTCTATTGTTAGTTAGCACGCACCTTTTTTCCTTCATGTTTTACCAATTGCATCATACAACCTAAATTAAGGTGAAGAGGTGGAATGAATGATTCCGAACGATTGTTAACCTGGTTAACCTCTCCGGACACACTTTCTTTTTGTAACTGTCCGGACTCTACTATGACATTCGCATGGGCAGTATGGATATTTCGTAAAACCGGATTGCAGAACTAATAATATTTACCATTTATGTTGAGCGTATTTAATTCTTTTTTTTTATTTTTTTTTTATAAAAGTGTTTTTTTTATTGAATCTTCTCCTGATAAGAGACTAACAATAATTTATCAAATCTTAAATCTAGTTGTGTATTATGCTTCGCTCCCGGTTGGAGACTTATATAGTTACAACGGCCCTAAGAGCACATCACAGGGCTGGGAGGTCACTTCTCCTGAGTCGTGTTTGGATATGGTGTAGGGTTAGATATCTTGCGAGTGGATTTGGGTGAGAGTTAATTGTTTTCTTGGCTTCAATATGTTTACGATAAGTGAGCCGTCTTTCGAGATGAATGCCGAGATGCACGGCTTGTGGGATCACAATGTTGTTTAAAGTCAGCATTGGACAAGTACCTCTGTTTAAAGTGAATGTGACGTGTTTGTTTGTCTTCGAGAAGAATGAGATGGTCTGCTAGTATTCTAGTTGCTCTTATTGGGCATCGAGATCTTCCTAAGAATGCTGTGTCATCAGCAAATGTGGATATTTAGAGTCTGTTATCGGTTGGTATGTCTGATGTGTACATAACATATAACATAGGACCGAGAACGCTGCCTTGGGGTACTCCAGCTATAATTTCAGACTTCTGTGTTATGTAGTCATTCTGTCGTATTGTGATTGCTCTATTGCTGAGATATGATTCAAGAATATTGATTTTTGGGGAAGCAATACTTTTATTTTGTACTTAAGTCCGTCGAGCCAAATGCCATCAAATGCTTGTGTTACATCGTGAAAGATTGTGGAAAAGTATACGCGGAGCTCCAACGCTGTTCTAATCTCTGAGGTTAATCGGTTTATCTGTTTGATAGTGCCATGGTTTTTACGAAACCCAAATTAGTGAGTGGGAATAACGTTCTGCATGTGTGAGTTGATTTTTATAAGAATTAACTTTTCAAACAGTTTGTATAGGCAGGATAGAAGGCTTATGGGTCTATATGACGCTGCCTGTGTTTTATCCTTTCTGGGTTTCGGGATCATGAAATTTACCGATTTCTACCACTGAGTTGGAAAATATCCGCATTTAAAAATCGCGTTAAACAATATATGTAACAGCTGGGCTGGGAAGCTCCATGATCATTTTTGGGGAACTCTGATGGGTTCAAAGTTGTTCGTAATCGAAAGCGAGGAAAAATCAAAAGGGATTTGAGGGATTTGATTGAAAAAAAATTCTTAAATGGGTTGCAAAAACGTCTGCTTTTTCTATGTCCTTGCGTGCCACTTTCCAGTGTGGTCTATTATGGGTGTAGAGACTATAGCCGGTGGTTAAATGTATGCTCGCGCTTTTCATATGGGAAACTTAGAGCTTGTTGGAGAAAGACGTTCGATGCATCGTCTCTGAGTGATTTTTTCCTCGAGTTTAAGAGCTTTGCTTAGCTCACGTGAAACAATCTTCAGATTGTGCTTAAAGGTTGGAGATCTTAGACACTGCCATTCCCTTCTTAAACACCATTTTGTCATAACTAACTGTTCAATATGACTTTTTGTTCGACTATGGTTCATCGAAATGACTGTGGATGGTTGTTTCTAAAAGTATTTTCATATTTTCGTATGTTTCTTTAATTTTTACTGAATGTGCTGTAGAAATCGAGACATATACATTAGTATTATATAACAACACTATTTTCAAACTTATCTTTGATAAATCTATAAAGAGTCTTCCCTCATCATCCTTATAACACCCATTTTTAAGTTGATTCATTAATCCATTTACGGCGTGATAGTAAACTAAAGAATTATTTTCATCTTGAGAAAAATTTTCCAGATATTCTTTTTCTCGATCTCTATAATGTGGGGTTTTAACTGTACGTGCTTGTTTGGCCCGGTAAAACGAACTCTTGGTGAATAGTGCCCTTCAAATCGTAGAAACAAATCAACATTGTCTACACTTTTGACTTTTTCAAACAAAAGATTTCGGATTTTGTTGGCACATTGACGCTTGGTTTCAGAGTCATATTGAAAAGACCATGTCTCTTCACCAGTAACAATGTTGAAAAGGAAGTTTTGATACTTTTTTGCATCTTTAATGATGTCTTTCATGAATCCGAAGCGCCTTTTCCTCGTCTTTCAACTGATGCAGAACAAATCGTGCAAACACTTTCTTTGACTCATTTTTGATGAATCACGGACAATGTTCGTTCACTGAAAATTTCAGCCGGCCCGAACGTTCGTCGTCATTCAAGTCGCTATAACTCCACTCCACAAATGTCCCTTTCCAATGCAGGTCCTCACAAAGAGGTGGCGCCACCAGAAAATGTCTGGAAAAAAAGTTCTCGATATTTTGATACACATCTTGTAAATGGGAAACAATTATTCTTGCAATAATTGGAAGCTGGATTACTAATGTTTTTTTGTGCAAACCAAGAGTCAGTTGAATTGTGACGAATATCTCCTATTTGTAGTTAAACTAATAACTCAAAAAAATATTCGTCACAAACAGTTTGTATTATTAAATCGTTTTGTATTACAAAATTTTTTAAAATCAAAATTTAAAATTAAAAAATACATAGACAAGTGTCCTCATACCAGAGTTACAGTTGTTTTAACCTATAAGTGACCACATTTGTAAAGCACTGAAGTCCTGTAAACTACTACCAGTTTGTTTTACCTACTTTCCAAAGTTATATATTGTGCAGAACAGACAAAAAAAAATTTAATAAAACCTCAAAAGTAGACAAAGACCTTCATCAACATCAACCAGATGTCAACTATCTCTCTTCAAAAACTCTTTAATTAAAATCCTCAAATTGCTAAAAACTCGCTGACTCAATGTGCCACTTCACAATTGTGGTTGGATAGCGGCTGCTGTAAACTAGATTTCTCATACATTTCCATAGATAGAAGTCCGATAGTGTAAGATCCTTGATGGCTATAGAATATACACTCGGTGCGATATGAGTTTACCTGCAAGATTAAATAATATAATTCTTAAAGGATTAATGTCTCCAAACATCTGCAGAAATTTACGGTCAAAAAATACCCTCGCTGATTCTCAGATAAATAAAGATTTCTTGTTCTGGAACAATTCGCATGAATTGTTACTTTTGACGAATTCAGAGGCTTTCCATGCTTTCCATTAATATTACATTGTCTGCCGCTCAGTAAGTGAAAATTGACTTCTTGCACATTTTCGTATGGAATAATTTTATACCCTGTTTCCATAGGGAAAAAAACTATATTAAGTTGGTATGTAACAGGCGGAGGATGGTGTGGCAGACTCCATAAAGTATATATGTATATATTTTCACTCATCATCATCAAAAGCCGATCCGAAATGAACATGTCTGAGAGTATGAAAATCGATAATTTGTAGACTATAAAAGATAGAGCCTTCAAGTTTGGATATTTAAA